>JAGXJF010004908.1:0-220196 GCA_019208055.1 Stipa capillata | reverse complement strand
AGAAAAGAAATGGCGTGCCGCAGCAGCTCAACCTAAAACTTCTGATGCCTAGACCACCGGCCACCTCACGTTTGGATTTTAAAATCATCCGTTCTACCCTTTGAAAGTTTGAAGTTTTAACTTGAAAACCGCCTCCTAACCCGGCTTTTAAGAGTGGTTTTGCCACCTTGACGTGACGATGCCATGGATGAAACATGTAACATAGTATGATTCTTTCTCTCCTCTCTCATGTCACATGGAACCTACACGTTATCCGTCACGTCCAATGGCATGTGGGTCCCGCGTGGTAGTGAGAGAGTGAGATCATCTATGTTCGGTGGCATTGACATGTCACTGAATAGTCTAGGTGGCAGAATCACTCTCCGAAACAGTGTGGGTCCCATGTGACGGTCGGAGAAGAGATGGCTATTGACGGTCTTTTCTGTCTTGCCTGTCTATATTCCACTTAATTCCAATCTTAAAATAAAATCAGCCCGCAAATAGACTAATCAGTCGAATCCGTCTTCGCGTTGATGGTGATTAGGGATTTGACTTGACCTGTAAATACTGCAGTAGAACACGAGGAGGCAAGCACGCGACTGAGTCGACGACGCACGACGTACGACGATGGCGAGTGCACGAAACTCCTTCCAGGCCGGGAGGGTTTCGTTGCTTGTGATGGTTTCTTTGCATGAATGTTTTTGGCTTTAAGGTTGAATTAGTATGGTGTTCTGTGTAATTATGCAGGAAATATTTTTTTAATTATTTTTATTTTTCTATCTATACGTGTGACATTAGATCAGTATTACAAATAAAAGTTCAAATCGCGAGCTATCTATTTAGGTACATTTCTGATAATCTATCGGATGTGATATGTTTAGATACAATTATGATGATATATTGACTGTGTTCTGTTTAGTGCAGTTATGAAGATTTATCGGCTGTGATCTGTTTATGTGCAGTTATGAAGATCTATCGGTTGTAGTCTATTAATAATAAAAGGGTCCACCAAATTAATGGTCAGATATTTTATTTTTTATAAAAGTTTTTAGCTTTTCTCTTTTGTTATGTTATACTTTTAATATACAGTACATATGTTGTTGCTCGAATGGAGGGCTTCCCACGTTATGGCTTCTTTAATGGAAATCGGGGAGGGCCGAGCCCTATTATTTGCCTTTCGCTAAGAAAAGAAATGGCGTGCCGCCGCAGATCAGGGGCACGCGGCAACAGGTCGGGTGCATGGGTGTTGCAGCTCAACCTAAAACATTTGATGCCTGGACGACCGGCCACCTCACTTTTGGATTTTAAAATCATCCGCTCTACTCTTTGAAGTTTGAACTTTCAAAACCGCCTCCCAACCCGGCTTTCAAGAGTAGTTTTGCGAGCTTGAAATATATAATATACATTTTTTTATGCTACATGGGACCTACATAGACTAATCAGTCGAATCCTAAGGACGAACAAGTCTTCACGGTGATGGTGATTAGGAATTGACTTGACCTGTAAATGCTGCACTAGAAATGCTCTCAGCACAAGCAGCTGCGCTAAGGGCTGAGGCAGGGCTGGATTATCTAGCCAGCCATGATCATCATCGTCATACTCATTCTCGGTTTCAAGCCGTTCGCCACCGCCGCCGATCCCCTGAAGGAGGATTGCCGCACCAGCAATGACTATCCGGTCATGGGCCCCTACGAGCAGAATCTTGACCTCTTATCCGCCGCGCTCCGCAGGAACGCCTCGTCCACGCCGACGACCCACTTCGCCAAGGGCTCCGTCGGCGCCTACCCGTCCACCGCCTACGGCCTCGCGCTCTGCCGCGGCGACAACGCCAGCGCCTCCGCCTGCGGCGATTGCGTCGCCACCGCGTTCCAGCACGCGTTCCTGGGCAGTGCGGGCACAACAAGGAAGCGCACCTCTTGTACGAGACCTGCGTCCTTCACTTCTCCAACCAGGACTTCATTTCTTACCGCGCCAATAACGTCCGGAGTAATCTGCTGATCGTGCCGGAGCCCCCGTTGCCCGGCTGGGATCCCAGCGACGCCAAAAGCGTCGACACCATCAACGGCATCGTCGAGGTGCTGCTCAACGAGACGGCCAGACAGACGGCGTACAACTCGACGACGGCGAGGTACGCCACCATCCTCATGGATGGCAACGACGCCGGCTTCCCGCCGCTCTACTCCTTGGCCCAGTGCGCGCCGGATCTGCCGCCGAGTGACTGCTGGGATTGCCTCTGGAGTATCTACAGCGATACGAGGACGTCCTTCAGCGTGCGGCAAGGTGGACGGATTGCTGGCATTTGGTGCGATTTCAGGTATAGTACGCATCAGTTCTACCAGGGCCAGCCCATGCGGCGCATCGCCACGCCGGATGCTGTAGTTCGAACAACGAAGCCGCCGCCGCCGCCGCTGCGGCCAGCGCTGGTTGTGCCCAACCAACACAAGAGTAAGCAAGACCATAGGTTATCTATTACCCCAGAACTAACTCTTCTTTCTTCTAGAGAGCTAGCTAGAATACATAAATTAACATAGAGTAAATTGCACCAGTTGTTCGTGAATTTAGCAGGTGAGATCAGTTTAATCAAACAACTTAAAAACATAAACCTAGCATCTTAAATTTGGCTAAGTGGTTTACTAGTAGTCCAAATAAGTCTAGGTAGTAAAAATCATCTACATGACATGCTGAGTTGGCCTATATTTTACAAATACACCCAATCTCTCTTTCTCTTCTCTCCATGGTCTTTCCTCTGCCTGCCTTTGCACTTTGTCCTCCTAGGCATTTTTCCGAGCAGTGCATGTGTGGCGAGCTCCACCCTGCCCGCCTCGGCAACCCTCTCTCACCACTGCCATGATTTGGAATTGCAGATGTTGACACGACTTCTCTCTCGGTCCTCCTCGTCTTCTCGTCTCCGGCTTCCCAATGTGGCAGGCGCGCCGGTACGAGATTCCTCTTCTCCGACGGGATTGTGGTGGCCATATCAAGCCACGGTGGGGTTAGTGGTGTCCAGCTCAGGCCACAGCGAGGCCGGACTTAGGCCGCGACGCGCTAGCTATATGTGAGAGAGAGAGAGAGAGATCGGGTTCCAGTGAGTTCCAGTCAACGGGGAGACAGAAGGGTGAGAGAATGAGTAAGAAAGAAAAAGGAATAAGCTCTATTGGATGTCCCTAAGCTAGCTCTTCTCCTATGGGGCCTGCTCGTTGGTGGATTTAGACCAAACATACATTGTTTAGCCAAGTTTAAAGTGCATAATTATATTTTTTAAATTGTTGGACTAAATTGATCCACGCTGCTAAGTTTATGGACCTCTAGTACAATTTACTCATTAGCATAATATCTATTAGCCTATTATATCATTATCTAAAAGATCAACCTATTATATCATATTGTATTATATTATAATTTATTTATATCACTATAAAGATGTTAAGTTATCCACATTAATTACAAGAAAAAATAAAACCACACTTTTAGGCAACCATACCTGCCCTTATTAGCAAAAAAGTTCACAAAGGGAAAAGCAAATATACATATATATGTGGATACATGAGTTTAAGGTTTAAGTATTTGTGCATCATGTTAGAGCATGTACACTTAAAAATTCATACAAAAATATAATTAAGAGTGCCCCACACCAAAAAAAATTCAACTTATTTTTAAAACAATGCAGCTACAATCACTCGTCCTTTTTATGTAGGGCACTCTTAATTATATTTTTGTATAAATTTTTGCAGGTGTGCATGCTCTAACACGATGAACATCTATGAATTTTTGAGAATACACAAGTACCTAAACCCTAAATTTATGTACCCACATGTGCATGTACAAAATCCACTCTATTTCACAAAATTATACTTATGTTGTCAAAACTATCACAAAACTGCACTTTTAGTTTTTACTATTCTTAGATTAGAAAAAAAGTCAATTCTAAACCGTGAACTGTGGTGCTTGATCCAACTTGAACCCTGAACAATAAAAACGTCCACATTAGACCCTGAACTTTCTAAACCCTTTATCCTAAACCCTAGTCCGGTTTTAGATGGTGGTTATGTATCTCTGGGTTTGCAAAAAATTGAAAGATTCATAAGCGTAGAGAATGCTACACAATGATAAACCCACAAAATTTCATCAAAAAATATGACCATATGTATCTTGTACAATGGAAAAACGAAGTCCACTTGTCCATCTTATTTATATAAGGCACAAATAATAATACTTTTTGTTGAATTTCTATAGGGTCTCACTTTCTATCATTCCTACACCCATGAATTCTTTCATATTTGTTTGGACTTTTGATCGGCATGTGAAACCACCATCCAAGCCTTAGGGCCTGTTTGGTTGGGCTGTGGCTGTTGACAAAGTTGCTGTTGGCTGACTGTCTGAAAAAGCTGCTGTGGCTGTGGTAAAATAAATATATGACTTTTGGTTGATCTAAACCATCTACAGCATTTTAGAAAATGAGCACTGAAGCTTCAGCACATTGCAAGAAGCTGGCAGAAGGCAGCTTTTCTAAACAGCTGAATTTACAGTGTAAAGCTCACAACTACCATTGGCAAAAGCTACTGAAAAGCTAGCCGTTTGGTTGGGATGCAGCTTTTTCCAGTGAAAAGCTGTTGAAAAGCCCAACCAAACACCCCCCTTAGTCCAATTTTGGAGGGTGGTTTTGCACCCTTGAAGTTTCTAAAAAATATGAAACAATTCATGGACATATGGAATTCTAGAAGTGCAAAAGTTCATAAAATCTTATCATTTGTGTCCTGTAGAAAAAAATACAAAGAAATTCATTTGTCTCTCGTCTTTTTTGCACAAGACACAAAAATATTCATAAATATTAATATTTGCATGTTCTTATTTTATTGCATTTCCTAAACCCATTATTTACTTTTTTGGAAATCCTGGAATGCAAAACCGCCACCTAAAACAGGGTTAGAGTGTAGAACAAACGGTTTAGAAAATTTAGGGTCCAATACGAATGGTTTTATAATAGTTTAAGGTTTAAATCAGAGGAAAATCCATATT
This sequence comes from Stipa capillata, assembly GCA_019208055.1. Lineage (NCBI taxonomy): Eukaryota > Viridiplantae > Streptophyta > Magnoliopsida > Poales > Poaceae > Stipa > Stipa capillata. The sequence continues at coordinate 215,201 of JAGXJF010004908.1, read as the reverse complement.
TGGTTCAGGCAATATTTTTTCTTACATTATTAATGTCGTAGCTACGGGAATAGGCAGTGTATTTGAGGCACCCCCGATCGGTTACGTCGACCTCCGGGAGTACCAAGGGAATGCGGGCAAGTGTGGTGTCCGTCGAGAAGGAGCGCGTGCGACTGCGACTGATGAGGCGAAATGTGAAACGCTTGCGTCGAGGATAAATGGAAACTCCCGTGTCAGGGCGATGTCAAAACTCTCGTATTGATTTCAGGGATTATAGTTTTTCTCCCAGAAAGTGGATCCCCCTCTCTCTCCCCCCGGGTCCTATTTATAGGGGTTGAGGGAGGAATATGAGAGATTACAATTATGCCCCTAGGCAACAACACACCCTCAAAGGTATTTTGGTCTTTTTACAAGAATCTTTATGGAATATTCAAATACTCTAATACTATAATATCCTAATACTCGCTACTATGACGATGTGTTGTCCTTGGCGACGGGGCGAAGCGCAGCCTCGACGTCCGCCGGGACGGGGCACGGCGCTGACATCCGCCGGGACGGGGCAAGGCCTCGACGTCCGCTGGGGCGGGGCGTGGCCTCGACGCTGTCGACGATGCCCGCGGAGTTTGTTAATGCCAGCGGAGTTTATTGATGCTGGGCGAAATGAGTTGACGCAGGGAGGGGGGTCTTGACGTTGTCAGGGGGAAGCCCATCAGTTCGGCGTCACGCGGGGACCCTTCCCCCAACAATTACAATATTGAATGATTAGATATAAGGTTTAACTATTTGCATTAATTTCACAATGGATACAACTGTATTTTATATGAAGAGATTCATCTATAATATCAACCCATTAGCATTAGTTATTGTACATTTTACTCCAAGCATTTTTATTTCCATCCATTCGGCGAGAATATAGGTGACCATGGTTCTCAGTACACTGACCAAGTTTGAAAGATTTGGAATTCTTTGACTAATCCTTGCATATACTGAGTTAGTTTTTTAGTCTCCGCAACCGGCGTTCCAGTCATGGCGTCTTTTAGAGTGGTATTTACGAAAATGCCATCCTTTAGAGTAGCGATAATATGGCAAAATAAGTTTTGACTGGCATTTTCGTGATGCCATCTTATAGAGTGGTGCACTTAATATATGGCCTGTATAAATTTGATAGATTCCCAAATTTTACAGCTAAATCCCATAATAAGACCGATATGCTTCACCTTACATTACATATTTGAAATCTTTGGCGAAATCAAGATATAATTTTGTGTAATTATATGGTCCATATGCATAATATTATCCAATCAACTAACCAGCTGTATTGATGTGAATTCTTTCATGCTAGGGCGTCCGGTCAAGGTTTTGGTCATTGCCACGGTTGTTCCTCTACTGGCATTGTTTTTCTGTTTCATCTTTTGCTTTTGGTTGATCAGAAGACACAGAAAAGGTATGTTATGGTCTTATGGAAATGCTATTGTACTCACCTATCTCAAGCGTTATATGCGTGCATCAGCATAACCGAAAGGATCACACCGAATGTGTTTTTTTTTCTTTCTAAAAGAGTTCTTACTTTCGGATTCAGGCAAACTGAGCATACATGAAGATGAATTAGCACTAGTTTGGGGAACAGAAGGAAGTTCAGAATTCAAGTTTTTCAACTTTTCACAAGTATCGGATGCTACAAGTAATTTCTCGGATGAGAATAAACTGGGGCAAGGTGGCTTCGGCCCTGTATACAAGGTACAAAGACGCATGGATGCATGTATATAAAGAGGGAGAAAATGAAAAATTCAAACCTAGGTTGCATCTGTAGCTAATTTCTATTACCACGCGGATTTATTTTTATATTTTATACATGTAGTGTAACTTTACTTTTACTCACATCCCTGGGTAAGGAAATAAGTCAATTTTAAACAAACAACTGAATTACAAAAGGGTATCACTGACCAATCCATTTTGAACTAATTCTCTCTAGGGCCATCTTCCTGATGGGTTGGAGATAGCTGTTAAAAGACTTGCTTCACATTCAGGGCAAGGTTTCACAGAGTTCAAAAATGAAGTCCAACTCATAGCCAAGCTCCAGCACACAAATCTGGTTAGACTCTTGGGATGTTGCTCTCAAGGAGAGGAGAAAATACTGATCTATGAATATTTGCCAAATAAAAGCTTGGACTTCTTTATCTTTGGTATTACTTCATTCAATATGCTACTTCACATTCTGGGTTAGCTAATTGCTGAAGCTCCCCCTTAGTATGTAAATGTTTAACTGATGTGCAGATGAAACAAGAAGAGCTTTACTAAATTGGAACAATCGCCTTGCGATAATCGAAGGGATAGCACAAGGACTTCTATATTTGCATAAGCACTCTCGGCCACGGGTCATACATAGAGATCTTAAAGCGAGTAACATTCTCTTGGATAGTGAAATGAAACCTAAAATTTCAGATTTTGGGCTTGCAAAAATTTTCAACCCTAATGATACAGAAGGAAACACAAAAAGGATTGCTGGGACATAGTAAGCTTTTTCTTACAAATTAGTCCATCCTAATTATATTACTATATTACACGTCAAGCAAATGCACCAACTTGAGATATAAGTTTATTCTTGTCCCATCTGTTATGCACATTATTTCAGTGGTTATATGGCTCCTGAGTATGCTTCCGAAGGCATCTTCTCAGTCAAATCTGATGTATTCAGCTTCGGTGTGCTAACTCTTGAGATAATCAGTGGAACAAGAAACTCTGGTTTCTATCAACACGGGAACTCCTTCAACCTTCTTGGATATGTGAGTCTTTTTGATATCAATATGTAAAATTTACTTTGTTTATGTAGTAACATTTATGTATTGCGTGATTTTTGAAATTCTTGAAGGCATGGAAACTGTGGAGAGAGGGAAGATGGCTTGAACTGATAGATGGACCTCTAGTTTTGGAGATTGATGCATTAGAGAGAATGAGATGTGTTAACATTGCATTGTTGTGTGTGCAAGAGAATGCAGCGGATCGGCCGACCATGTCAGATGTCATTGCAATGTTAAGTAGCGACAGTATGACTCTGCTTGACCCTAAGCATCCGGCATATTTCCACGTAACAGTGGCAAAGGACGGGGGATCAACAGCTGCTGCTGAGCCATCTACTGTTAATGATGTGACAATATCTATCCTAGATGGCAGATAATTTTTCATTATTCCAAATATTTTGAACTTTTAAATACTATTGCTACGTTAGGGGATCATTTGTGTTAACTCTGAAATTCTAAATTAACAAGATAATGCATGTCCAATTAAGTATTATTGTCCTTAATGACATAATTTGGAAAACACATGATCAGGGAATTTACATAGATACAAATACTTTACTAGGATGATGCTAGGATGATGTTCAGGAAAGGTCATGATAGCTCAGCTGGTAGAGCATATGACTGAAGATCCTCATGTCACCGGTTCAAATCTGGTTCCTGCCACAGTAAAAAACTACTGAATAGGTATTGGTATAAATACTTTGAGATGGATTAGGATACATATTTGCTAATAATATAAAAAGAGTATGATTTATTCATCAGAGTAGATATGTCTCTAAATAGATGAATTTCTTTGTCTTGGGTAAAAATCTTCTGTTCTTTTCATTTATGGTACAGAATGGTGAAGAGAAATTAGAAGATGGGGTGGGGGGTGTCTAATGGGGATTTCGAGGCGCGAAGAGTCACTGTGAGCGCTAAGAAGGTGGAAGATTGAGTACCAAAAGATGAATTGTGCGGCTTAGGGTGCGTTTGGTTGAGCGAATCGGGGTGGATGGGATACGGCGATCCAGTTTTAGGTGGTGGGGTGATCCAGTTTTTTGTTTGGTTGAGTGGTGAGGTGAACCAGTTTTTTGTTTGGTTGAAGGGGTGAGAGTGGATGTGGTGAACCAGTTTCTTGTTTGGTTGAAGGACTGGGCGGGGCGACGGTTGCGCGTCGGACTGGCCGGGGGCGACGGTCTCGCACACCGGAGAAATTCGAAATATCAAAATATACGTGACATTTCTTAATTTTTTAAAATCATGTATGAGTTCCAAAAAAATCTAAAAAATTTATACCGGTTTATAATGGAATGAAGTATACACAAGTAAATTTTTGTAAAATAATATGCATTTTTGTGACCTGTGTAAAAAAAACAAATTCAAACGGGAAAAATTGCTGCAGTGTATGTGTCGCACTGTAGCAGGGCGACGCATGCAGTGTACAGTGTAATTGTCGCACTTCTACAGTGCGACACATACACTGTAGCACAGTTAATTTGTTTCCGTTCGATTTGTTTTTTTACACAGATCACAAAAATGCATATTATTTTACGAAAATTTACGTGTGTATACTTCATTCCATTATAAACCGGTATAAATTTTTTTAGATTTTTTGGAACTCATACATGATTTTTAAAAATCGAGAAATGTCAGGTATATTTTGAAATTAATTGGCCGGCCTGCGAGACCGTCGCCCCCGGGCAGGGCGACGCGAGACACGTGTTTTTGCATTTCACCCGAATATTCGCCTGGGGAGGCCGCCCCATCCACTGCAGCGCGCAACCAAACACTCGCCCGACCCCCGAAAATCGGGCCGCCTGGTTCCATCCGGGGGCAGTCCTCCAACCAAACGCACCCTTAAAGAATTGAGCTGGTTAGGCTGCTTTTAGCTGATTTGTGTCGACAAAGCCTGATCGAACAGATAAAATAATTAAAGATGGCTTGGGGTCACTCTTAATTAAGATCTATAAGAATGAATACTTAGTGTGAGGCACTCCTATAAGAATATAGGACACCTCTCAGAGTTACACAGTTAAGAAAACATTGTGTGCTTACGATATCTGGTAGATAGCTCTCCGTGCATGTATTGGTCAGAAAAAAAATCATAGCTGAAAGTCATGACTCATGAGACATAATCTGGTTTTGTCCAAACAGAGTGAGTGGAGGAATTTTGAAAGGAGTGAGTGGAGGAATTGATTCAACCGAAAATGAGTCACGTCTTGTGGACAAACTATGGGCGGCAATAGTACTTGTACGGAAAAAGTACTAGCAGAGAAGTAAAAAATTTACTAGTTTCGCGACCGATCGACCTGATGTGGAATTTGAATGTCAAATGCCCCAAGAGAGCCGATATGTAGCCAAGCAAAAGCCGAAAAAGTGAAAAGGAAATGGCATATTGGCTTATGGAGCAGCTTATCCTAGGAAGCGATAAGCCCTTTAGTAAAGGGAAAGAGAGACTTAAGCTTAAATCATAAGCTAGCGTTTTTACTGTTGGTGGAGGGAAGCCTCATTTTTTAGACTTCTCGAGTTTCTCTAGACAAATTTTACCTCAAATAATCATTTTATCCTCGGTACTTCGTGTTATTTACCTGCCACTGCCACTGAGTATATAAGAAAAAAACCCTCACCCGCACCCGCACCCGCACCCTCGGACTCCTCCCCACCTCCCCCAATCCTCCGCGCCCCCGCCGGACCGAATCCCCTCCTCCCCTCCTCCCATCCTCCCCGCTGGCGTCGAAACCCCCTCCCCGCCGCCGGCTCCTCCCCGCCTAGATCCACGCTCCCCTCCCCTCCCCGCAGCCAGCTCCTCCGGCTCCTCCCCGCCCAGATCTGCGCTCCCCTCCGGCGTCCGGCCATTCCTCCTCCCCGCTCGCGTCCTGCGCCCTCTCTCGCCGGCCCAAAGGCCCGCCTCCCCTCCCCGTCGCCTCCCAGCAGCCCCGCCCCGCCATCTCCCCCTCCGTCGCCCTGTCGCCTCCCCCTCCCCCTCCCGCTCCAGATCCCGCCTCCTCTACCCCGTCGGCCCCGCGTCGCCGTCTCCCCCACCGGTGCCGCAGTCCTCCGCCCCGACTGGCCCCGCCCTCTTCCGCCCCGGCCGGCCCTGCCCACCTCCTCCGCCCCCCGACCGGCCCCACCCTCCTCCTCTCCCCGGCCGCCCCGCCCTCCTCCTCTCCCCGCCGCCCCGAGGTGAGCCATCGCCCTCCTGCCGCCCCTCCCTGACCTGACGCCGCCCCGACCTCAGCCGACATTGACTCCAACGCTGACACTGCTACCTCCCTCGACTCCGGCAACCGACGCTCGCCGGCGCTTCCCCCGACCGCAAGCACCATGAAGTTCTTATTGCATTTTAGTTGAATTGTTAGTTGAAATGTCTTGCTAATTCTTTGCACACTCAAGTTTGCGAATGTGATGCAGGATGTGTATGATATGTAGATGAATTATTTGTATATTCACATGTGATGGATGTGTGCTCTGATGGCTGCTGCCCAAATCAGTTCATCCCCCTTTCTAGCATATTCTAAATTCTTTCCTTTTATTCAACGTTCTTGTTGAAATTGCTCAAAATATAGTTCATTATTTTGCTTTAAATGATTGTGAATAACAGATGTTTCTATTAAAGCTGAACTTGCATGCAATTTCAAAATGTCAGATCAAAATAAAAAAAGGAAATCATATTATCCAAACAGTATATAAGGCATGAATGTGATATAAATTATCATTCACACAATGATCAAATATGTCGAAGGGTATTACACACTTTCTACAATTCACTTCTAGCAATAAGCTCAAATCTTAGAAGCCGTTTAGAAGAGGACAAAGAGCTTCTCAGGCTTCCCACACCGGAGTTTCTGGTGGCCATTAAGCTTTAGATGGCTTATGCACAAGCCGAAGCCATCTAGAAGGGGGCCGAAATCGCCTGGGATTGATACAGACGTTAACAAGAACTTCTCACTCTTAAGCCAACGAGACCATCCAAAAGATGCTAACTAAGGTACCTGGTAGCACCAATCCTAGGTGCTCACGGACGGCAGATGCCTACGGGGCAGCTGTGCCCTGAGGTAGCAAATCCTACCTCTCTCAGTTTTCTAGATGGCATAGTCATTTCAGTAGTTCTCGTGACCTTTGATTTTGGAAGGCAAGGTTATGGTTTCTTCTTTAAGCGCTACAACTGTTGGCTAATTGAGGTCGCGGTTTCTTCCTCGAGCGCTACACCAACTATTGGCTAGTTAGGAGCTCAAGCAGGATGGGCGTTGCAGTGAGTGGGAGCAGAATTGCAGCTCTTGGTCCAAAATCTCACTTGTAGCTCTTTAATCTACTATGTTACTTGGCTGTAAAAAATCTGCTGTGGTTCCTTTCGAGCTAGTAACTAGCTAAGCTCTATTGCATGTTCACTGCAAATCTGATGCATATGTTATATATTACTCTAAATATTGACCAGGTCCAAGTACAGTACAGCATGGGTTTGGCATGGGTTAGCTGCAAAAATATGACTAGCATGAAGAGGTTTAGCAGCTCAGCCGGGAAGTCTTTAATTGTTAGCTTTCAAACACGACTAGCTTGTCGGCACCTTCGATATATCATTATCCAAGTGATTAACCGCAGCTGATCTGAAACTAAAAGAAAAAAGCGAGCATCACAATCGGAGGCGTGGACCATCTAGATCTAGCAGGAGCTAGCTGCAGAAATGTACAGGCCACTCAGACGATCAGGAAGCACAAGTTTAGATACGTTCAATCGTGGGCGGATCCATCGCCTTCTCAGTTCTCATCGAGACGCAGTGGCTTAACTCCAGGACGTTACACCCGCGAGGACATAGACACACTCCCGACAGAAACACGGTCACGCCTCAGTATGCTAACACAATCAACGACATGACTTGGGACAGCGATGGCTCGCGTAGCTACGGAAACTCCTGGTACACTTTGATGTGCCGTACCGTAACACAGGCTGACCAAGATATTGATTCGATAAAAGAAGACAGTCAATTATTTTTTTTAAGTTATTTTTTAAACCATAGATCTTCATCCAATAGCTTACATTCCATCCTCTAAACACATAAAAGTGCCTAATCTCTTCTCTCACCCTCACCAACCCTAACTATCCCACCGCCGCCACTATCCTCCTCTCTTTTCCTGACTCCGGAACGATGTCGACCGCTGTCCGATCAAGCCTTTCCTCTAAATCCGACGAGGCACCCATTATTCTTTCACACCGGCAGACACGCCCAGTCCCTAACCCTAACCATAACTCTCCGCCTCGTCTTGCCTCCACCGATGCCACTGCCTCCGGCTTGAACTCCGCCTTGCCTCCACATCGTCGTCCCCTCCGCCTCGAATTCCGCCTTGCCTTCATCACCTTCGTGTTGTCGTCGGCTTTGGCTCGACGGGAGCCTTGCCTCGCCGGCACCACCGGCTACGTCTCATTGTGAGGCTCGCCTTGCCGGCACAGACCAGCCCCTGTTCGACTCGAGGCTGGTCTCACTGGCACCGTCGGCTCTGTGTCATGGCTGGTTCTGACTCGCCGGATACGAAAAAGATAGGAGAGAAAGAGGTAGTTTTGCTATAAAAAAAATCCACTGCGAGCAAAATGAAGAACGGTCACCTGACTATTATCAAAAGCGTAAAATAACCACCGATCTCCTCCGGATTCAGCGTCTCGATTTCTTTTTTCTGCAGAGACTTTTTCATAGTAATAATTTATCAATCTGACCATGCAAGATAAGGCCTGGACGTAAGGGCAAGAGAATAATTAAAGGAATCACTCAGACCATCGGGATTCGGGAAGCCGATAGGAGATTGACGAAGCGAATAAATGAAGGAATCAATAAGCTGGAATTGGAAGATCTTCAAGACATGCATGCTGCTGAGTGCTGAGGCAGAGCTGCGGCTCCTCTCGGCCATGATCACCATCCTCCACCTGCTCATTCTCGGCGTCACGCCGTTCGCCGCCGCCGATCCCGTGACGAGTTCCTGCGGCCGCGGCACTAATAATACGGCCACCAGCAGCATCTACCAAGCTAATCTCAAACTCCTATCCGTCGCGCTCCCCAAGAACGTCTCGTCCACGCCATCCCTCTTCGCCAGGGGCACCGTCGGCGCGGCCTCCAGCCCGGACGCCGCCTACGGCCTCGCGCTCTGCCGCGGCGACACCGCCGCCAACAACGCCTCCGCCTGCGGCGCCTGCGTCGCCACCGTGTTCCGGGACTCGCGACGGCTGTGCGGCGGGCCCAACAAGGACGCGCACGTCGTGTACGAGGTCTGCACCGTCCACTTCTCCGGCCATGACTTCGTCTACCGCCGCGCCGACGACGTCATGGACGGCCTGCTGTTCGTCTCGGACCCTCCTTTACCCGGCAGCGACCCCGGCGACGCCGAGAGCGTCAAAGCCACCAGCGCCGCCGTCGACGTGCTGCTGAGGGAGACGGGCAAGCAGGCGGCGTACGGCTCGACGGCGAGGTACGCCACCAGCCGCATGGAGATCAACGGCGGCACCGGCTTCCCGGTCCCGGCGCTCTACTCCCTGGCGCAGCGCACGCCGGACCTGCGGCCGACGGACTGCTGGGACTGCCTCCACACCATCAACAGCGTGGCGTCCACGTATTTCACCGACCGCTACGGTGGACGTGCCGATGGCGTGTGGTTCTACCAGGGCCAGCCCATGCGGCGCATCGACTCGTCGGGCGCCGTGGTTCCGACGACAAACACGACGGCGCCGCCACCGACGCCGCTTCTTGTACCCGGCCAGGAACACGAGAGTAAGCAAAACAATAGATTATTTATTTTCCTCAAGATTAATTAAAAGGATATCATAATTTACGGTTATTTTGTTGTGCTGAAATTATTTCATGAGTTGATGTAGAAAATAGCCGTAAAAAGTTCGAACTTCAAGAACTAACACTGCCACACTGCTTGGCACATATTCATCCGCACAGTATATAAACATACTATGTGCCTACCTATTATATCTTATTCTACACAATATATCTTATTATATTATACTATAATTATTGTATCACCAAAACGATGTCAACTTACCCACAACAATTAGAGGTAAAATAAAACCAAGTATTATTTTATGCCGTCCATTCGGCTAGTATGTAAGTGACCATGGTTGTCCATACATTGAGCAAGTCTGAGAGATTTGGAATTATGTGACTAAATCATGCAGATATATATAGTGTTTTTTGGTCATCACAATCGGTGCTTAATTCAGTGATGCCATCCTTTAGCGTGGTATTTCAGAAAACATCATCCTTTAGAGTAGCGATAATATGACAAAATAAGGTTTGGAGTGCCAATTTTTATTTTTTGAAGCCATCTTATACAGTGGCACGCTAAATATATGGATTTTATAAATTTAATAGATTCTAAAATTTTAAACTACACTCCACAATAAGATTGATATGATTCCACGTAGTTCTCACAACCTTGCACATGGTCTACCTTACATTACATATTTGGAACCTCAAAGTCGAAATATGATTCTTCGTAATTATATGGTCCATATGCATCAATTTGTCTAATCCATACTAACCACTTGTATTTGTGTGAATTCTTTCATCCTAGGGCGTATGATCAAGGTCTTGATCATTGCCACGGCTGTTCCTCTACTGGCATTGTTTTGTGGTTTCATCCTTTGCTTTGGGTTGATCAGAAGACACAAAAAGGTCGGTTCTGAAAATACTATTGTACTCGCCTCTCTCAAACAATTCTTATTTTTTGTCCCAAACAATTCTTATTTCTGAATATAGGTACAGTGAGCTTACAGGAAGATGAAGCACTAGTTTGGGAAATAGGAGGGGGTTCAGAGTTCACGTTTTTCAACTTTTTGCAACTATCAGATGGTAGAAGTAATTTTTCAGATGGAAATAAACTAGGGCAAGGTGGCTTTGGTCCTGTATACAAGGTAAACAAACACATGAGCATGTTCGTACATACATAGAGAGAAAAATCAAACCTAGATTGCATTCGCAGCTAATTATCTATGACCACGCTGAAATAATTTTGCATATTAAACACGTAACTTCTGCTCAAGGCCCTGGGTCAATTTTAAAAAACTTATGGCCTGCAAAAGGATATCACTGAGCGAGCTCTTTTGAACTTCTCTCCAGGGCCAGTTTCCTGATGGGTTGGAGGTAGCAATTAAGAGACTTGATTCACATTCAGGCCAAGGTCTCACAGAGTTCAAAAATGAAGTCCAACTCATAGCCAAGCTCCAACACACAAATCTGGTTAGGCTGTTGGGATGTTGTTCTCAAGGAGAGGAGAAAATGCTGATCTATGAATATTTGCCAAACAAAAGTTTGGACTTCTTTATCTTCGGTACTACTTCCTGTAATATCCTAGTGCGAGTTACTGGTTAACGCTTCCTGCAAAAGCTCTTATTTTCACTACTATATCTACGTTGTTTAACTGGTGTGCAGAACTGCAGATGAAACAAGACGAGCTGTACTAAATTGAAATAAAATCCTAGCGATAATCGAAGGGATAGCACAAGGACTACTATATTTGCATAAGCACTCTCGGCTACGTGTTATACATAGAGATCTTAAAGCAAGCAACATTCTCTTGGACAGTGACATGAATCCTAAAATTTCAGATTTTGGGCTTGCAAAAATATTTAGCTCAAATGATACTGAAGGAAACACAAGAAGGATTGCCGGGACATAGTAGGTTTCTCTTGTTAATTATTCTATCCTAAAAGTATGGCGAGTCAACCAAATACAACAAATTGACATATAAGTTTGTTCATATTTTTCAGTGGTTATATGGCTCCTGAATATGCTTCTGAGGGCATCTTCTCAATTAAATCTGATGTATTCAGCTTTGGTGTCTTAATTCTTGAGATCATCAGTGGAACTAAAAACTCTAGTTTCCATCAATATGGAAACTTCTTCAACCTTCTTGGATATGTGAGTATTTTTATATTTGTTAATATGTAAATTGTTTACTTATGTAGTAAACTATATTTATTGTGTGATTACCATTCTCGAAGGCATGGAAGTTGTGGAAAGAGAAAAGATGGCTTGAGCTCGTAGATGCATCATTAGCTTCAGAAATTCATGCATTGGGGACAATGCGATGTGTTAACATTGCATTGTTGTGCGTGCAAGAGAGTGCAGATGATCGGCCAACCATGTCAGTTGTTGTTGCAATGCTAAACAATGATATCATGACCCTACCTGAACCTAAGCATCCAGCATATTTCCATGTAAGGGAGGGGTCAACAAGTGTTGAGCCATCTAGTGTTAATGATGTGACAATGTCTGTCCTACATGGCAGATAGTTCCTTATAATTCAAGATCATATGATTCTTTTTGTAACATTGCTTTGTTTCAGTGTCTCTTCAATATTACGGATCAACAACGACATGATAATTGTTGAGTTTGTGTCGAATATGTGTTCAAGATAGGTTACGAAGTAGAACTTGGAGTTATAGTACAGATAGAGCGGAGTTCGTGTCAGACTCCGATAACCCGGGCCTCCTATAAATAGAGGCACCCTGTGTAACCGTGACAATGTAACTTGAAAGACAATTAATAGATGGGGAGGAGCGCCCGCAGTCAAGCCCCGTGGATGTAGGTCTCGTGGCCGAACCACCTTAAAAACGTCGTGTCTTTAATTGCCAATTCTGTGGTGTCTCGGTTTAGATCTACGTTTCCGTGTGCGGCCTCGTGATTTCGCAACAAGTGGTATAAGAGCGTGAGGTTCAGGTAGATCTTGAGGCGGTGCAGAATCCGGCGGTTACGAGACGGAGGATGGCAGCGTGTGTACAAGGCGAGGTGGAGTCTGAAGCATGTCGTGAAAATTTCGCTTCAAAAGGACGAGGGTATTTTCTACAGTTTTTGTGAAATACCTGGCGCAAGGTGGAGCGAGGAGAAAAAAAAAGTCACGACATGCGTCGGCAGCGCTGGCCGCGGGAGCCGTGGCACACGGCCGGTAGCCCCCCGAGCGCAACCAGCAACCCAGGGCGGCGGATGTAGCAGCCCAGGAGCGGCCTGGGGTGGCCAGGCGGGCGACGGCCAGAGCGCACCGGTTGGCCCAGGCGCATGCGGCGGCGGCCTAGCGGAGGGGGGCCAGGCGGCCTGGCATGGCCCGAGGCGGGGCAGGCCACAGTGCGGCCCAGGTGGGCTAGGCCGACCTAGCCGCAGGCGCGGCGGTCTAGGCGGGGCGCGCGCGCGCGGCCCAGTCGGCGGGGGAGCGGCTCAGGGGCGAAGGCGGCCTGCAGGGGGAGACAGGGGCCAGCCCGGCGCGGCCCAGGCACGGCTTGGCGGGGCTGGGTGGCGGCCCAGGCGGGAGACGGCCGGCCCGTGCGGTGGTTCCAGCCCGGGGGAGGCTCGGGGAGGCCCAGGAGGGGCCCGGACGGCCCAAGAGGGATCTAGCGAGGCCCAGGAGGCCCAGGCGGGGTCCGAGAGCGACTCAGGTGGGGTTGGGGGGCTCGAGAGGCCCAGGAGGGGCCCAAGACGTGTGGGGGGTGGCCCAGGAGGCTTGGGGGAGGCCCAGGACGCATTTTGGAAGATTTTTTCAGCCAAATTTTGAGATTAAGTCCTTTTTTGCTCCAATTTAAAGTGAATTCCGAATTTTGGAAGGAAAGGGACTCGAAATAAGAGTCCGGCTTGGATTTGAGAGTCCAAGGACTGCTATATAAGCAGGGGTTGGGGGAGGCTTCAAGGCACGAGATCTTAGGAATTGAAACCTACAAGCAACCTGGAGAGCACAAGTTCTAAAGTGGAGAAGATACTTGTGATGTCCTCATGCTTTCAGGTGACCATTCTATAACAGCGTGGATATTGGATTCAGCTAGTTCTTTTCATGTGACACCAAACATGGAGTGGTTCAGCGCATACAAGTCTGATGATTTTGGGAGAGTCTACCAAGGTGATGACACATGCCATAGTGTTGTTGGGACTGGTAACATCAAGATCAAGACTAGTAATGGCGGAGAGCAACTACTCAACGGTGTGAGATATGTGCCAAGGTACAAAAGAAATCTGATTTTACTAGGATCTCTACATGATGATAGATTTGTCTACGAAGTTGACAAGGATAAGAAAATCATGAGGATCAAGAAGGGCAAGGAGACTGTGATAGAGGGAAGAAGGACTACAAAGAATCTTTATAAGCTACAAGGATACATTATTACAGATGGAGTCACCGAGAAACCAGGCATGGTAACATTTGCAGTGAGGGACGACAAATCTGAGGCCAAGTCAGACATGTCGGGTGGCTCCGATCCGTGTGCAGCCTCGTGATTTCGCAACAATAATGTATACTGATTGTTCTTTCTTGGATAGCTGAAATTCGGACAGAAAATCTATCAAGATTTTAACTTAGAGGGTAAATCTATTGGAGAAGGACTATATATCCTAGGTGTTTGTTTTAGGATCATTTGATGAGTCAGCACAAGATATCAGAACATCCTTAAGACTTACGTAGTATACCATTTGATCACTTTGTGCAGAACAGTTCTCCATAAATAATACTGATGAGTGAGATAAGGAAGTATATATTGAACATTTGTAGTATTTCACAACATATTTTAACACATGTATTTCATACAAAACATTGAAGGTGACGAGGAAAAGATACGCCCGTCGGGTAGCTCAAGTATAGTGGACCCCGCGGGAAATCCTATGGTGCATCTCACACACTTCCACCAAAACCTCATTTGGTCTGGTTTGCAAATGGTCTAAGAAAACTCTAAATACTGCTTCAGCTCTCAGTCTCCAGTTCCACAGGAAAAAATTTAGAAAATCTCAAAGGAATTACTCGAAAGTCGCGTTTTGAGTTTTTTATATATCAACATGAAGGTACTCTTGCCTCCATATATGCTTTTGCGAAGCATGTGATTGGCATGTATTAGCTTCAAAAACATGAGTAGCATGATTAGTTGGATCGGATCACAAGGGAAGTCATTTTTCAGCTTTACAAGATGCAGCTGTGTCATGATCTAATTATCTATTGAACTTGATTTTAATATCCATGCGATGAGATGCTACTTTCTATCGGTTTCATGAGGATGACATTTTGTTAGCTTTCAAGATGCTGCTCCTGTGCTCAAACTTCACCATGTCTTCACCACATCGGCAATGGAGTTGCGGACGTACTAGAGATGCAGAACTGATGCATAGCAAGGCATCTAACACGAGTGTACATCATACAACACGTAGTAGATGACCATAACTTCTTGTTCTATCAGAAAAGTAGCACAAGCCTAATCTTGAGCTAACTAGGAATTGTAAGCAGGTTTACAAATGGATTTTAAACCAAACCATTTTTAGCATTTGTATATTAAATTATGAGACTTTGCTTGTCTCATATGAGTAATGTGCATTTTTAATCCTGAATTCCTGACTACAGTGGAGCTCGATTTAGGAGAGGTTTTGTTTGAAGAGGAAACTTCCTGTTGAACCTAGCAAACAATTATTTATGGGTTAGTTATGAGGTTTTAGCTTAGCATTCATGGGCCACATTATCAGTAAGAACTCTGCTACACGATGGAAATTGAAGGCTTGAAGCTATTACAAATTTTAGATTGTCCCTCATTCATTGTAGAACTCTGCCAAACACGCAGTCTCCACCAAATCCACCACCCCTGGCCCCTCACATCTCCGTTTTGTTGTCCTTCTGCACGTGGCTTCTTGTTCAGCTTCCCACGGTCGGCACCAATCATCGTTAATTACTCAGTCAGACAGTAAACTTGAGACACCCTTGGTTGAGTATTGACTCATCCAGATGTACGCGTGGAGTGAGCGGGTCACGTGTAAGTCGTCACCAACACTTAGCGAAATTCTGAGCGGACAAGGGATGTGGTGCTTAATGTATTCTATACCCTCGGCGAACGGCTGCTCTCCTACTTATAGTCCAGTATATATGTGAAACGAAGTTACAACTCTACACCTAGGCAGATTACGGTTTTATCCCTCACTCATTCACATGGTGGAGGATTATTCCGTCATTTCTCTTCTATCCTTACAAGCATATGCATCACATATACGGACAACTTATTTAGTACTCCGTGTTAGATTTAATCGGACTTGACCCAAAATAAACAATTAAATCAAGAAGATCCCAAACACCCATTTATTTGCAAGATGTGTAATTCCTTTAGTCCCCCATGAAGAGTTCAAGTAGAAATACATCAACTTAAACAGGTAGAACTTATCACACCTTTTGTGGCATCTACTATATACTAAAAGTAGAATACAATAGAAAAAAATAAAGAACGGTTTGAAATTCCAACAGAAAAGTAAAACATCCAATCATTAATCCGGTGGACCCTTTTGTTATTATGTTAACGCCAAAAATTGGCTGGGCCCAGGAATCAGTGACTGAGGGTAAAATCGGCCGATCAAAGGAGGAATTTGTCGCAGTAAACGATATGGAGGAAAGTGCGGGGAGCTAGAAAGATAAGATCGGCCGGTGGCGGAAAATATGGGATGATTGGATCCACCAAGGGCGTATCGGCCCTGGAGAGTCGGAGTAGTTAGTATAGATAAGGATAGTTTAAATCTATTAGAGTTCGTATCGGACTCAGAGTGTTAGTTGTAATCGTGTCGGACTCTAAGTCCCAGTTTGTAATTGAGTCGGCCTTAGGCCACGACCCTGCGGGTATAAATATAAACCCCAGGCGCTTGTAGAAAATCGAACACAATCCAATACAACTTTCGGCGCATCGCCACCTATTTTCCGACGAATTCTCGTCTCGAGCGGGCTGCATCGGCTCCGATCTCGGCGAGGGATTAGGATTTGTCACCTTGGTAAGCGTATCGGCTTGATTGGTACTTCCTCGGTTAGGTCCGATATACTGATTGCGTCGGCACGATTGCTAGTTATCCGGTAATCTAGATCTATTTACAGCTATCGTATCGGATCTTGGATACATACTGTCTCGGTTAAGTCCGATCTATCGTAGCTTAGATCCATATGGTCGTTTGATTTAGATCTGTTTACTCGAGTCATTGTAAGTCCATTAAATCGGCTAGATCTGGCATCGTCTTGATTATCCTCGGTGAGGCTGCATCGGTTGAGTCCGATCTCTTATTGAATTACTTAAGGCGATAGCAATTTGGTTGGTTTAATCGGCGTACAGTTCTATCGGGGCGTTTAGCCGATAGTTTATCTTAATTTGCATTGAGTTGTCATCGGACTCTGCCAGGCTGGTCTGAGCCTTCTGGTGCGAGCCGATAGTCATCTATTATACCCGTATCGGCCGATTGCTTCGTGCAAGGGTAATCGGCTACACATCGGCCTTTCAGGGCCGATGTCCTAAGCGATCTAAGTTTATTATCTTTGTCGATTTGCAGGGAAAATCGACTGGCACGCCTTGGTTGTTTTCACCACGCCATATTGATCCTGCACTGGAGTTAAGCAAATCTCCCAGGTCACGTGTGTACGATTTTCGCATCAACACACTTTTTGGCACGCCCAGTGGGACCAGAAGCAATCGACAATGACAAAACCCGATGACATCAAGAACCCATCAGAAGTGTCACCGGAGAACGAGATCCCAATATCGGTTGATCAGCTGACCGATGAGCAAAAGCAGCAGTTAGAGCAGCGGATGGCAGACTTCCACAAACTATGCCTCGGTTCATTTTCAAAATCCAGGCAGGGGTTGATTCATCAGAAGAGTCCTTTGCCTCTTGCAGTACTGCCTGGAGAAGCATCATCGGGCGGGATGGATGGAGCCCAATCAGGATTGGAGCCCCAGCAAAAGTTCCAGGACGTGATAGATCAAGCGGTCCATCATGCCCTAATCAATCAATCCCAAACGCTGGTCAACACTTTGAAGAACCTGATTCTGAAGACAGTTGATGGATCTATTTATAAGGAGCAAGTCCAAGGACCAGCATACTTTGTACCACCAACTGGTACAGTGCCACCAGCCCAAGCTGGTAGGCCCGCATCGGCGCATGGCCCTATGTACAATTCATCGCCTCTTCAGACCCTGTCATACAGAGCTTCGGCGCAAGCAATGCCCCAGCCACGCTACTCTACATCGGCTTACAACGCGCCTCAAGCTCCAGTACAACCGGATGTTCCCCCATGTGACCTATACTACGACGCAGGACGTGGATCCAAGTCTATTCCCACGATCGGCGGCTGCCCCGTCGGCTGGACGTCAAGGGTATCACATGGTGGCCAATTACGGAGGGCAGCCTAATGTACATATGCAACCATCGGCACCGGCAGCAACGTCGCCATACATCACTGCTACTGGAGCCGATGACTGGGCTGGTATGATTGCTGAAGTCATGAGGGAACAGTTCGGTTTAAAGCCGAAGCAGCAGTCGTTCGTGTATCGGCCTCCATATCCAGAATCTTTTGATGCAGTGCCTCTGCCGCATCGGTACAAGATGCCAGATTTCGCCAAGTTCACGGGACAAGATGATACGACTACTCTAGAGCATATTAGCCGATTCTTAGCACAATGCGGGGAAGCATCGGCTACTGATGCATTGAAGGTCCGATTCTTTCCATTATCTCTTTCTGGATCGGCCTTTTCTTGGTTCGCATCACTTCCTCCGAACTCGGTTCGAAGTTGGGCCGATTTAGAGCAGAAGTTCCACAAATACTTCTTTGCGGAAGTTAGGGAGATGAGGATAACGGACTTGATGGCGGTAAGGCAGCGAGCTGGCGAACCGGTTACTGAGTATGTTCAGAGGTTCAGGGATGTACGTAGCCGATGCTTCAGTTTACAGTTGACCGATCAGCAGTTAGCTGATCTGGCATTCAATGGATTGATAGGACCACTTCGTGAAAAATTCCCGTCTCCAGAGTTTGAAAGTTTAGCCCAGTTGGTTCAAAGGGTATCGGCGCAAGAAAATCAATCCAGAGGTATGAAGAACAAATATACAGCCATCCAAGTAGCCGATTATGCCTCTGATTCCGATTCTGAAGAGGAAGTAGCCCTGGCCGAATGGACAAGGAATAAGAAGGCTGTGGCATGCCCATGGGTGAAGGATTCACCTGGAGAGCGATATGACTTTGATGTTAATAAGGCAGATAAAATATTTGATTTGTTACTCCAGGAGAAGCACATCCAGTTGCCGATGAACCATGTATTGCCATCGGCAGATGAGCTGAAGAAAAGAAAATGGTGCAAGTGGCACAACTCGCCGTCACACCACACCAATGAATGCAAAGTGTTTAGGCTGCAGATTCAATCGGCTATCGAGCAAGGACGCATCAAGTTCGATGAACAGAAGAAGCCGATGAAGATTGATGGACATCCCTTTCCAGCAAATGTCAACATGGCTGGTATAGGGGGGTCATCGGCTATCATTAACAGGTATCAGAAGAGGCATGAGAGGGAGGATAAGATACATCAAGGGCCACAGTTTGACCCTCACTGGGAATGCCCTTTCTTCAGATTTTGTTGGGACCAGGGCATGAAATTACCATCAGCCGATAACTGCCCCGGATGTAACGGTCAAGTTGCAGAGTTCCGGGAAAGGCAATCGGACTATCATCAAGCCTCGCGGGGGAAGTTCGCGTCTCCAAGCCGATCCAGTCAGGATGAACGATCCCCAAGGCGCCGGCCGATGGCTACCGATCAGGTCAGAGTCTCCGCACATGATCGGCTCGGTCCTGTTAACAGTGTTGAAGGAGGCGGTAGAGATAATCAGGGGCCAAACGAGCAATGGTGCCCCAGTAATATATTTACCAAGAGCCAGAAAAGAAGGGTGCAGAGGCTCCGCCATCGGGAGTTAAGGGCCGATCCACGTGGTTATCGGCCCCGTATTAAGAAAGAATGGCGCCCAAAAGGAGAGCCGACGGAGGCATCTGTCAACATGGTTTTTATTTTGCCACAGGAATTCAGATCCTCCGAGCATGCGGCAGATGACAATGAAGAAATCACTGCACAGCTGGTTCTAGACCCACAACAGGCAGTATTTGAGAAACCCGAAGACTCGAAGCATCGGCACTTGAAGGCGTTGTACATGAGCGGATTCATCAATGGGAAGCCGATGGCTAAGATGTTAGTCGATGGGGGTGCAGCAGTCAACATCATGCCAATGACTACCTTTCGAAAGCTAGGCAAAACTGCCGATGACTTGATCAAAACCAACATGATCTTGAGGGATTATGGCGGAGGCACATCGGAAGCAAAGGGAGTCGTCAATGTGGAATTGACCATCGGAAGCAAGACACTGCCTGTAACTTTCTTCGTCATCGATGGAAAAGGGGCCTACAGTTTATTACTTGGAAGAGATTGGATCCACGCCAATTGCTGCATTCCCTCTACGATGCACCAGGTATTGATGCAGTGGACAGATGATAAGGTGGAGATCGTGCCAGCCGACAAAACAGTTGACGTCGCGTCGGCCGATCCATCCCCATGGCAAATCGATGACATGGAGTGTTTGTCGGGGAAAAGTTGGGAAGGTGATTACATCAAAGTAACCAACCAGGGGTTGGAGATTATCGACGAAATAAATTCTAAACTTTTTCTCTGATGGGCACCCCAGGTGATGTTGAAAATGAAGGGAAGCTGGGGCAAGGGTTTATGTCGGCCGATGAGTTGGAGGAGGTCGATATCGGAAATGGCGATAAACAAAGGCCGACATATATCAGTAAAGGATTATCAAAGGAGTCCAAGGTAAAAGTGATAGAGTTATTAAAAGAATATAGAGATTGTTTTGCATGGGATTATCATGAGATGCCAGGGCTCAGCCGATCCGTTGTTGAACATCGGCTACCGATTAAACCAGGGTATCGGCCATTTAAGCAACCTCAAAGGAGAACAGACCCTAAGATGTACGAAACCATCAAGGAGGAAATTACGAGGCTCTACGATGCCAAATTCATCAGGCCATGCCGATACCCCGAATGGGTTTCGAATATAGTTCCAGTAGTCAAGAAGAATGGGAAGCTCCGGATTTGCATCGACTTCAGGCCGCTGAATAAAGCTACGCCCAAGGATGATTATCCAATGCCAATAGCGGATCTTCTGATCGACGCAGCGGCCGGACATCAAATTATCAGTTTCATGGATGGCAACGCAGGATATAATCAAATATTCATGGCAGGAGAAGATATTTCGAAGACTGCTTTCAGATGTACAGGAGCAATCGGCCTCTACGAGTGGGTGGTAATGACCTTTGGTCTCAAAAATGCTGGTGCCACATATCAACGGGCTATGAATTACATATTTCACGATCTGATTGGCCGATTGGTGGAGATTTACATTGATGACGTCGTAGTCAAGTCCAAAAGCGCTGATGGACACATAGCCGATTTAAAAGAGGTACTGGAGCAAACCAGGAAGTACGGTTTGAAGATGAATCCGACCAAGTGTGCCTTTGGAGTGTCGGCTGGGCAGTTTCTGGGCTTCATTGTACACGAAAGAGGGATTGAAGTCAGTCAGAGGAGTGTTAAGGCGATCAAAGAAATCAAGCCGCCGGCTAATAAAAAGGAGCTTCAATCCTTGATCGGCAAGGTCAATTTCATCAGGAGATTCATATCTAATCTGTCAGGGAAGATGGAGCCGTTCTCACCCTTACTAAAATTGAAAGCCGATCAAGAATTCAGGTGGGAGGAGCAACACCAGAAGGTATTGGAGGGAATCAAGGAATATTTGAGTTCTCCCCCAGTGCTAGTACCACCAAAGGAAGGCGTTCCCTTCAAATTGTACATCGCAGCCGATATAAAGTCTATCGGCTCTACGCTCATTCAGGAACAGGACGGTAAGGAAAGAGTGGTATTCTATTTAAGCCGACGGCTGGTAGATGCGGAGACTAGGTATTCGGAAGTCGAGAGATTGTGCTTATGTCTGTATTTTTCCTGCACCAAGTTAAGGCATTATCTTTTGGCAAATGAATGTGCCGTGGTATGTAAGACCGACGTGATAAAGTATATGCTATCAGCTCCTGTTTTAAAGGGGAGAATTGGGAAGTGGATGCTCGCGTTGGCGGAATATGACTTGAGGTATGAATCGGCTAAAGCAGTTAAAGGACAAGTTTTGGCCGATTTAATGGTCGATCACAGCAAAACAACGGAGGGATACGTCGAGCCGATGCCATGGGTTTTGTTCTTCGATGGATCAGTATGCAAACACGGGTGTGGCATCGGATTACTGTGTATCTCGCCTCGGGGGGCACGATTTGAGTTCGCCTTCTCTGTTGATCCGGGAACTAATAATCAGGTCGAGTATCAGGCGGTCTTGAAAGGACTGCAAATCTTACGGGAGGCCGGAGCCGATTCTGTCGAGATAATTGGAGACTCATTACTTGTAATCGGACAGCTGGCTGGCAGCTACAAGTGTAGGGATGACATCTTAAGGAGTTATTATGAGTACTGTCGGCTGCTCATTGAAGAATTCAGAGGCGTATGGTTCAAACATATACCTAGGGAGCAGAATATGGAAGCAAATAATCTGGCGCAAAGTGCATCAGGATATCGGCTGTGCGACAAAGGGGTCATCGTTGAAGAAGCCGATATCGAGGAAGACGATTGGAGAAAGGAAATAATAGATTACCTGCAGAACCCTTCACAGCCAACCCCACGAAAAACCAGGTACAAAGCTCTCAAATATATTATGCTGGACGATGCGCTATACTATCGGACATTGGATGGAATTCTATTGAAGTGTTTAGATCAAGAAGAAGCCAAAGTAGTCATGTGCGAAGTACACGAAGGAATTTGTGGCACCCATCAATCGGCTTATAAAATGAAATGGCTGCTGAGAAGAGCCGGTTACTTTTGGCCAGCGATGCTCGAAGATTGTTTCAGATACTACAAAGGGTGCCAGGATTGTCAAAATTTTGGCTCTATCCAAAGAAGTCCAGCATCGGCTATGAATCCGATTATCAAACCTTGGCCGTTCAGAGGATGGGGGATTGACATGATCGGCTAGATTTACCCGGCATCGAGCAAAGGGCATAAATACATTCTGGCAGCAACGGATTATTTTACTAAGTGGGTCGAAGCAGTATCATTCAAAAACGTAACTTCCAAAGACGTGATCGGCTTTATCAAAGAACACATCGTCTATCGATTCGGTATTCCTCAGACGATTACAACCGACCAAGGTACCGTATTCATGTCAGAAGAGGTCCAGAACTTCGCCGCAGGCATTGGGATTAAACTTTTAAACTCGTCGCCTTATTACGCTCAAGCAAACGGACAAGCAGAAGCTTCAAATAAAAGCCTGATTAAGTCGATTAAGCGGAAGATCGACGAGCAGCCGAGGCGATGGCATACGACGCTCGCCGAAGCATTATGGGCTTATCGGATGGCCTGTCATGGTTCGATACAAGTAACTCCTTATCAATTGGTATACGGGCACGACGCAGTATCACCGTGGGAAACTAATATCGGCTCCAGAAGGATTACGTCGCAGGATCAGTTGACAGCCGACGAATATCAAAACCTCATGATCGATGAGCTAGAGGATATAACGCAGCATCGGCTCAGAGCATTGGAAAAACTAGAAGAAAATAAGGCGCGAGTCGCACGACACTATAATAAGAAGGTGGCCCCCAAGAAATTCGAGGAAGGGGACTTGGTCTGGAAGCTAATATTGCCAATCGGATCCAAAGATAATCGGTTCGGCAAATGGTCCCCGAATT
Source organism: Stipa capillata (assembly GCA_019208055.1). Lineage (NCBI taxonomy): Eukaryota > Viridiplantae > Streptophyta > Magnoliopsida > Poales > Poaceae > Stipa > Stipa capillata. Next base: position 191,873 of record JAGXJF010004908.1, on the reverse strand, counting down.
GGGAAGGGCCCTACATGGTAAGCCGATGCGTACCGGGTAATGCGTATTTTCTAAAGGAATTAGATGGAGAAGAGTTCGGCAAGGCCCTAAACGGCAAATACTTAAAGCGATACTATCCTAGCGTATGGGTCGATGCATGAAGTAAAAACGTCCAGGGATCCGATACACGAAGGCATCAGTCAATCGGCCGACATCAGGAGTATCGGCCTCAAGCAGAAGAAAGAACGAAACAAAGCACTCAAGAGTCAAGTGATTAAAAAGCCGATATATAGAAAAAATATATCGCCTACAGATGGCCGATATTATTAAATATCGCCCTTAGTTACAAGCATCAGCGTTCAAAAATACACCGACAGGCCTTACAGAAGGAAAAAATTCAAGGTTACATCGGCGGCAGTCATGCTAGATAGCTCTGGATGGCGGCGATGGCATTGAGGCGAATCTGATCGACCTCAGCTAGGTAAGCTTCATCGGCACCGTCGCCAGGAAGAGCATCGCGGCGCTGCGTCGCTTCAGCGATGGCCGACGAAAATGCCGCTTGTTGGGCTTCAAGCGCCGCAGGAAGCGCCGCCAGGGTGCTCTCTTCCGTTGCGATCTCGGCATCCTTGGCCGCCAGCGCCGCTTGGAGATCGGCTCGCTCCTGCTTCAGCCGATCTAAGCGGCCTTGGACCTCAGCCAATCTGGCCTGGAGAGCCTCATACTTCGTCTTCTCCTCCTCAGCCGCCCGTTCCGCCGATTGAACTTGTGCCGCTTGGGCGGCCCGATCCGATAAGCGCCGCTGAGCCTTCATTACCTTGATCCGATGGTACTCAATAAAAGCTACCGGGACCAAAGCTTCAAGGACTTCGTCGGGCAGGGACCGCTCAATTTCGTGAAAGCGGTCCCGCACAGAGCCGGCACTAGCCACCAGCCTATCCACGGGGATCTCTAGGCGCTGCCGGATGTCAGTTAAAGTGCTCCGAACATCCCCTGGAATCCAAGTCCTGGGCTCGACAGTCTGAGGCACGAATCAGCCGATAAAGGGGCAGCCTGTGGCGACGGCGCAACCGACGCAGGAATCGATCGGAGCGGCGTTGGTATCGGTACGGTCGCTTCAGCGGCGACAGCAGCTTGGGGCGTCGGTGCGGCCGATGCAGGAGAGGATCGAGGAGGCGTTGGCATCGGCCCGGCGACTTCTATGGCTACGACAGCTTCAACGGTAGCGGGCACGGTACCGGCCGGCTCAGAGGTCGATGGTGGCGGCATCAGCACGGTAACGTCAGTGGCTGCAGCAGCAGCAACCACGCCAGGCGAAGGATCAGCTTGACCAGAGGCTGGCGGCGCCAGCGTTGATGTAGCAATCTCCTCAGTCTCAGGGGCTGCCGTGACGCCGGCTATCGGATCGCTCGTCGACAGGGGCAGCGTTGAGGACGGAGCAGAAGTGTCCACGGCAGCCGATACGGGGTTGGTCGTCGGCCCAGCAGAAGTAGTAACAGGAGGACTTGGGGCCGATGATGGCGGCTGCGTTAGGCCAAAGTGAGCATAAGGGAAAACAAAAGATAAGATACCAAGTAAAAAAAAACTTACCTGCTCAGTATCGGCCAGGGGGGCAATGATGGCCTGGGAGATCGGAGATAAGGGCTCTGAGGACCTTGTGACAGTGGCGGCGGTAGCAGAGGCCGATGGCTGTGAAGGAACATCATCGGAAGTAAGCCGACGCTTCTTCGACGCGACCTTCTTAGAGGTCTTGGTCACGGCGCGCTTGATCCCTCCCTGTTCGCCCTTCATTATGGCCGATATCAGTGGAGCATCAGACCCCAGGGAGGGCGCGTCATGTATCGGCTTGCCGCTGTCGCTTTCCGTCGGAGCAGGTTGGTCATCGGACTGCATAAACAAAGTAAGGATGAGATATACTTGGATGGAATTGACAAGGAAAAGAAGGCAAGTATCGTACCTCATCTTCGATCGGCTCCGTCACATAACGCGAGGGGTTGGCCCAGAACAAGTGTCGCCTCCACTCCTTCCACCATCGGTTGAACATTGCGGAAGAGGAGGGGCTCAGGTTGAGGTCGGGGCTGCATTCACCAAGTGAGAGAGTGGTCTCGATATGTTGCGCCCGATTAAACTCAAGTCCATTGGCGATCGGCTGCCTGGCCCTGAGTTTGTTGCTGAAGAAAAGGCCAATTGGCAGCTGCCCGAACCCCATCTGGCGAGCGCTGAGGGAAGGATAGTAAAACTCATACGATGGTTTATGAGTTCTACCAGAGCCGATTCCGACAGGTAGAAGGCTGGGCCTGATGCATGCCTCTAAAATGCCAAAAGAGATTTGATCGGCTAACGGCGCATCGGGGCGGAAGAACCAAGGGACTTCATACTCAGACATATCCTCGGCCGAGTAGGGGAATCGGACGATGCAGTCACGGTTCAGTCCGGTATAGAAGGTTGCAAACCAGTGGGCAAGCAGACTATCCGATAGCTTGGCTCCCCCCACAGCCGATGCCGCTTCTCCCTTAGACATGCATCGGCGGAAATCCGGTTCTTCGTTCTCCGCATGGTCCGTGGGGAAGATTAGGGCGTCCATTGAATTGAGTCCCATTGCCTTGTGGTGATAGGTCACCAGCCAAAGTTGCAGGAACCACCAGGGCCTCCAGTTGAGCCGACGGACTTGTTGGCCATTAGCTTCATCGATGCGTCGTGAAGCATGTGGTATACGGCTCCCAGAAGAAATCGGCCCAAGGGAATGCGCACGCCGATGACCAGGCGCTCGGCTATGGCTTGGAAATTGGTCGTCGGGCCGATGGTGCGCCCGCAAAATATGAAGCGCTCGAGCCACATGTTGAGGAAGGCTGTATACTCACGATCAGAGACAGGCCTTGTCCGGCGATGTTCTGACATATATCCGCCCCATCCCTTAACACTTTTGGTTTGAAGCCGATGCTTGGTCTCGGTGTCGAGGGTCCAGGGGTCGCCGGTTGAGGTGATGTCCAGGTCAGTCAACATCATCACATCCATTAAAGTGGGTGACATCGGACCCTGATTGAACAGGAAGGTGTTCAATGTATCGGACCAGAGGTACGATGCGGCAGCTAGCATCGGCTCGTTCTTATCGATGTCGGCCAAGGACAGATTGATGCAATGGCCGATGCCCAGTTCTTCCCATTCTTGGCTTTTAGCTGCTGATATACGTCGGTACCAGTCCCTCCATCCAGAGAGTTGAGTTGGCCAAGATCGGAAGGTGCCTTGCCAATCACCTGCTCTGACCATGGTGCGTTTGAAGGGCAGCCGATTGGTTTCAGCATTGATAAAATCTGTGGGGTCTTCATCGCCCATCGGCCCAAGATAGCAGTGTCCGGGGAACTCGGAGGATGGAATGATGATTTGGTTCCTAAGGTACTAAAAAGGGAAAAAAGAGCGAGTAAAGATCGAGAATTCTAAAAAGAAGAACAGTAACCATGGCGGTAAAAAAAGAAGAAAAATGGAGTGGCAAGAAAGGACGTTACCTCTGGGACAGCTTTCGAGGTCGCCATTGTGATCGGAGGAGAATCGGCGGCGGCGTTAATCGACCGTGAAAGAGGGCCCGGCGGACGGCGGAATGCTTATCGACGGTGAGGTCGCCGGAATCGAAAGCGCCAGGAAGCAGGAGCGAAAGAAGGAAGAGGCGGTGAGCGTGAAAAGTGAAGTACTGGTAACTTTTCCTTGAGGTAACAGGTGATAAATGCGCACGAGAACCAACGAGAGAAATCCGGCCCACGATTGTCACACGCACGCCGGATTTGGGGGGCATGTGTTAACGCCAAAAATTGGCTGGGCCCAGGAATCAGTGACTGAGGGTAAAATCGGCCGATCAAAGGAGGAATTTGTCGCAGTAAACAATATGGAGGAAAGTGCGGGGAGCTAGAAAGATAAGATCGGCCGGTGACGGAAAATATGGGATGATTGGATCCACCAAGGGCGTATCGGCCCTGGAGAGTCGGAGTAGTTAGTATAGATAAGGATAGTTTAAATCTATTAGAGTTCGTATCGGACTCAGAGTGTTAGTTGTAATCGTGTCGGACTCTAAGTCCCAGTTTGTAATTGAGTCGGCCTTAGGCCACGACCCTGCGGGTATAAATATAAACCCCAGGCGCTTGTAGAAAATCGAACACAATCCAATACAACTTTCGGCGCATCGCCACCTATTTTCCGACGAATTCTCGTCTCGAGCGGGCTGCATCGGCTCCGATCTCGGCGAGGGATTAGGATTTGTCACCTTGGTAAGCGTATCGGCTTGATTGGTACTTCCTCGGTTAGGTCCGATATACTGATTGCGTCGGCACGATTGCTAGTTATCCGGTAATCTAGATCTATTTACAGCTATCGTATCGGATCTTGGATACATACTGTCTCGGTTAAGTCCGATCTATCGTAGCTTAGATCCATATGGTCGTTTGATTTAGATCTGTTTACTCGAGTCATTGTAAGTCCATTAAATCGGCTAGATCTGGCATCGTCTTGATTATCCTTGGTGAGGCTGCATCGGTTGAGTCCGATCTCTTATTGAATTACTTAAGGCGATAGCAATTTGGTTGGTTTAATCGGCGTACAGTTCTATCGGGGCGTTTAGCCGATAGTTTATCTTAATTTGCATTGAGTTGTCATCGGACTCTGCCAGGCTGTTCTGAGCCTTCTGGTGCGAGCCGATAGTCATCTATTATACCCGTATCGGCCGATTGCTTCGTGCAAGGGTAATCGGCTACACATCGGCCTTTCAGGGCCGATGTCCTAAGCGATCTAAGTTTATTATCTTTGTCGATTTGCAGGGAAAATCGACTGGCACGCCTTGGTTGTTTTCACCACGCCATATTGATCCTGCACTGGAGTTAAGCAAATCTCCCAGGTCACGTGTGTACGATTTTCGCATCAACACACTTTTTGGCACGCCCAGTGGGACCAGAAGCAATCGGCAATGACAAAACCCGATGACATCAAGAACCCATCAGAAGTGTCACCGGAGAACGAGATCCCAATATTGGTTGATCAGCTGACCGATGAGCAAAAGCAGCAGTTAGAGCAGCAGATGGCAGACTTCCACAAACTATGCCTCGGTTCATTTTACTCTATAAAAAACATCTTTCACATACAACTGCCAATAGATTATCTGTAAAAAGTTTCATGACAACATAACATGGTATATGTCTAAGGAAGACATCTTCTCCAACCTTGCAAGTCTCTCGATGTCTCACGTGTTCCTTTTCATCGTCGACAATTGGATAGCTTGTTAAAAGCATTGGAAAAAATTCTTTCGTCGCACCATTGTGATATTTATATATTGCTTTTGCTATTATCTAAGTACTCTAGTACATGATGAGTTGGCATGAGTTGTAAAAAGTATGGCTAGCATGAAGACTTTTCATCCCGTGGAAGCTATTTTTAGCTTTCAAATAGGACTTATTCACATCTTCGGTCGCTTATCCAAATAGAAAAAAGGAGAAAATTGTCCGGCACTACCAAATACCAATATCACGATCGACGAAATACCATCGGGCTGTGACAATGACAAATGGGGCCAAACACACTAAGTGGCATTTTGGCAAACTCGCGGTTTTACTAGTGGTATAAGAGTAAATCTCTTCCTATGATGTTTATCGAAAATCATCTTTAGCGGGCGACCGTGGGAACGGTCAATTCCGACCGTTCCACGTTTCCTTTTTGGTGTAAACTCCGCTTTCCTGTTTCAACCTTATCCTCTCCCCTTCCTTTTCCACCACACGCAGCTCCTCCCACCGCCGCCACCCGTCCGCCCGTGCCGCTCCCGCCCGCCGCGCACACCCCGTCGGCTCTCTCCTCTCTCTCGCTAGCCCCGAGCTCCTCCCTCGCCGGCCCGCGCAGCCCTCCTCCGCCTTAGCCGGCCCGCGCTGCCCTCCTCCGCCATAGCCGGCCTCCCTCCGTCGCCATCCCCCAGCCCACGAGCTGCCGCCGGCCTCTCCCCCGAACAGCCAGCGCCGCCCGCGCCCACGCGAGCCGCCGGCCGGATCTCCATCGCTCCCGAGACGCCGGAGCTCCCTCGCCTCCCTCTCCCCTGAGCCGCCCGCGCCCGCGCCCCCGCAACCACGTCGCCCTCCGTTCCTCCCCCCACGGCCCCGCGTTTCCTCAATCATAGCAGCGTGGCCGTGTCCGTTTCCTCCTCCCTCCGTGTCCGATGCGGCCCGCCCCCAAACCCTAGTCCGATCCCAATGGCAACTCCCCGCACGGGGCCCGCGACGCCGGGGCCCCCGGTCACCGGCGACCGCTACCTCGACCTGCTCGTCCGCTTTGTGGCCCGCCACGCGGAAGAGCTGCTCGACGGCTCCATCATCCTCCGCCTCCACCCGGTGGGGCTCCACTACGTCGCCTCCCGCCTCGAGGCGCTGCGCAAGCTGGAGGTCGTCGGCACCGGAGCGCCCGTGAACTACCTCCGCGCCTACATCGCCGACCTCGGGGACCACCGCGCGCTCGAGCAGCTCTGCTGGATCCTTTGTCTCCTCACGTCGCTCAAGGTTCCTGCCGTGCGGGCTGGCGGTGGGATCGGCGGTGACGGTGGTGGGGACGGCGCGCGCGGCGCGGGCGGAGTAGGTGGAGGCGCTGGAGCGGAGTGGGGCCGGGAACGGGACGGTGATGGTGGCGCAGTTCGCGGTGGAGCTGCGCGGCCTGCGCGGCGACTGGAGCCGTCGGCCAGTGCTGGAGATGAGCACCTGCTTCCGCATGCAGTGGGGCAAGGCGCAGCGCTGCGACGGCACCCCCTCCGACAACGGCGACCATGGTTCGTGCTCTCAGCCCACTGTGTTGCAATTAGTTGTACTCAAGCTTGCGTACACTGTCTTTCTGCTTCGGACACAGAACAATAAAAGATTGCCGATTCTCCGGAAATGTTAAGTAGTAGGAGTAGTCTATATGGTCAAGAATTCAAGATACTACTATCCATTGATATGCATTGGAGTTTGTGTTCATGTTAATCACTTACTAGCTATTTTGACTGGTTGTATACTTGTAGTAATGATGTTTGATCTGGTTTAATTGTGCTTATTCACAATGGCGATTGTTATGGATGGTATTAGGTGAATCCTCGTTTTGTAATCTAAAAGGGGATACTATGTGTAATTGCCTCACATTCCATAACTTCTCTGATTTTGTGTGTCCTATTGTAGTGTACTGCCTGAATCATGCTGTACCAATCTGTCTCCCAAAATGCTTTCTGTTACTACATTATGACTACATAACTTGTACGTTTGCTGACAGTTTTGTCAACTTTGCAGTCGATGGGTTCCCAAAATGTGAGAAATGGGAGCGGAGAGAAACTGTTGATTCAAAAGAAACAAAGACAAGCTCATGGTTCAACAGGTTCATTGGCCGAGCAAAGAAACCAGAAATGAGCTGGCCATACCCATTTTCAGAGGGGAAGATGTTTGTTCTCACTATCCAAGCCGGGGTTGAAGGATACCATATCAATGTGGGAGGCCGTCATATAGCTTCATTCCCTCATAGGATGGTAATTTTTCTGTTCCTTCGACAAAGATTTTATCCCGTTGCACAGAACTACAGTTGTTGGACAGTTCTATGACTGAAATTTCTGAGTACTTCTTTTGGTTACCAATGTTCATCAGGGATTCACTCTTAAAGATGCGATGGGTTTAGCTGTAACAGGGGCAATTGATGTTCACTCTGTATATGCAACCTCTCTTCCGAAGGCACATCCTAGTTTTTCTCTCCAACAGGTCTTGGAAATGTCCGATAAGCGGAAGGCTCGCCCTGTGCCAGAGGAACCAATTCAGCTTTTTATCGGCATCATCTCCGCTACAAACCATTTCGCTGAGCGCATGGCTATAAGAGGAACCAATTCAGCTTTTTTAGTTTCCTTTTTGTAATTTAAGTTTATCCGAATGTTACTTGGTACATGATGATATTTGTATTCTTGCAGCCCTTGTGAGGAAGGAGATAGCTGATGAAACTGACAGGAAACCGGTCGTTCAAAGGCGATATCATCTGTCCCTATCCATTTAAGCATATATTCTCGAAATGGTAAGATAACAATGCTGGTGAACTGTACAGTTCACGAAGGCATTGATGGTATTGCTTTTATCACATACAACTATATACCTCCATTTTGCAAATACACCAGAATACAAACACCTTGCTAATCGGATGGGATCAGAACATTTAGCAAAAATGCTCTCGAAGGTATGTCTTTCCTCTTAAATGCAGAATATGTTTAATGCTGTTTCGCTCTTTGACTTTCTTTTGGTATGTATGCAGCATTTGGAAACTGTTATTAAATCAAGAATTCCGGGGCTCCAGTCTCTTATAACAAAGACAATTGCAGAGTTGGAAACTGAACTTAATCGACTTGGAAAGCCCATTGCTAATGATGCTGAGTAAGACTTGAGTTCTCTTATTCTTTAATCTGAACCTAGTTTGTTTACTCTCGTTAGTATTATGCTTCGCTTTCTTATTAACTAGAAATAAACATATTTCCACAAAAACTTGTGCATTGTTGTTGATCATCCTGCTCAAGATCTTAAATAGTTTGTACATGATGGGATTTTTTTCTTGGTTTATGCTGCTGGGAGCAAAGTAATGAATCTCATTTCTTGATTTCTGCATTCATCCTACTAGTCATGATATTCTTTTTTAGCTGCTATTTATCTTCTTTCCCATTTTACCAAGTCATGTTGTGTGCACTGACATTCTTCTCACTGTAGTGTGTGAGTTTTAGTACTATTGTCTTTTCTCCTAGTATGAGATACTCTCACGTATCATCCCTTTCTCTTAATAAACTTTGCATACATTTTTGTGACATGCAGGGAAAACTGTACACACTTATGGAAATATGTCGCATGTTTGATGGCATCTACAAAGAGCATCTGTATGGAGTGTATGTTTCAAACAATAGTTTTCTTTTACTCAATTTATTTGAAATATTATGATTGCTATGTCTGTCATCATGGCTTCCTGAATTTGAATGATAACATTTTATCTTTTCCGTTATGTATAGGCATTCTAAACTAGTAGAATTTTCTAATCCAGTTGACCTCAATTGGTGTTATGGTGTGTACATATATGTTCCAATGCAAGTAGACAGGCTATTTTAGTCTCTTGGCTAGTGAATGATGCTAGTTGTCTTGTATCTTGTACAGAAAAAGACTTATTTCCATAATTAAACAACCTGTGCTCCGTTGGCCAGGCGCCCTGGTGGTGAGAAAATTAACCATGTCTTCGACAATCAATTTCCTGTGGCAATTAAACGGTTGCAGTTTGATAAGCAACTGTCAATGGAAAATGTGAGGAAGCTCATAACAGAAGCTGATGGATACTAGCCTCACTTGATAGCTCCAGAGCAAGGATATCGACGCCTCATAGAATCTTGTCTTGTTAGCATGAGAGGTCCTGCTGAGGCTGCTGTTGATGCGGTATGCCAACTATATCTACTAATATGCTCTAATAAATAAGCTTCAAGAACTCAAATTTATATTTTCATGATTGTGAACTCTGCCAAACATTAGTCTTGGCAATACTGTCCTTAATAGTTTGAGAGAGTGAGTTGATTTTTTTCTCTCATTTGCAGGTCCATGGAATCCTCAAGGAACTAGTCCACAAGGCTATCAATGAAACACATGTAAGTCTCCCTACTTTTACTATGAAATAATGTTTTGCTGGGTTCAAGGAGAATTTTTTGGTGCCACCATGAAGCTGATTTCATACGCATATTTTTTTTCCTATTTTCTACTATCCTTTTTTTTCTATTTCTGCATTTTTTTTCTTTGGATTATACATCTGAAAGTCCCAAAAATTCAAGTGGGGAATTATCCATGGTGTGTCAAGTTATCATCTACCAGAAAGTCTTTTTTTACATTTTTCAACTAACAATTTTGAATCAGAAAGCTACAAGTGGAAATGCCTACTTTTTTAGAATCATGTGGTATCTAAGTTGAAATCGTGGAGCTCTCTAGTGGAAGGCTCAACATATCTTCTCTTTTAGGATGGCTCTACTTGGTTAGTCGGTATCTGGGATCCTTTTTTTTTGTAAGTGCTTCTAGTTGAAATACAGGAAGCCAATTCCTTACTTTTATTTTTCATACCCGTAAGTCTAATCTCTATAACATTCAACTAGAAATTGTTTTATAGTAGTATAGTAGGAAACATAAAAAACTACAGAACACAATAAACAAGAAAATGATTGAGCAATATGTAATTAATCTGCACGAAAAATCTTATGGTGCCTTGTTATAGAAGATACACACTTACATTGGCTGTTCTGTTTTTCAGGGCATACCAGACCAGAGGAGTTTCGTTGCAAGTTGTAGCCAGTTCTAGCAAGCATCCATTGTTGATATCTTATTAAAATGACTGGGTTTAGGATAAAATAATTGGCATGATTAGTTTGATCGATAATTAAGTTGTTGTTTGGCCGCCTTGGTAACCTCTCCTCCTTTGGTCTAACTACTGGCCGTTTATGGTTTTCTTTCATGGACAACAAGAACATCCATGAAACTGCTATCTAACTCCCAACTACAGTAAATGACTCCTTGATTTCAGAATATAAAACAGAAACTACTATATTATATGCAGAGGAAATTGAATTCTGTCCAACTCTATTAGCACGAATATTCGTCTAGCTAAGCTGTTTGCTGAGGTACGAGTGACGTGTTCCGATTAGTTAATATTAGCCACATCATAGTAGGGGGGTAGGGGGTTGCTGTCATGGTCCTTGATTTTTAGTGGGGGGGGTGCTGTTTCTGCTTGCTTACTCAGCCTTCCTCCCTTAATTACTATCTTTTCTCCTGAATTTACAAGTGTAGGATTCTTTAAAGTAGGATGCTGAACTTTTACAAGTTTAAATTTTTTTGACACTAATTCAAAGTAGGAACATTATAGTTTTTATGTAGAAAGTTTGTAGTTTCTAAGTAGGAATCTTCGTGGTGGAAAGTTTTGTATTCTTTAAGTAGAAAGCTGAAAATTTACAAGTGAGAAGTTTTTGACACTATTTTAAAAGTAGGAACATTATAGTTTTTATGTAGAAAGTTTGTAGTTTCTAAGTAGGAATCTTCGTGATGGAAAGTTTTGCATTCTTTTTTAGTAGGAAGCTGAAAAATCTACAAGTGTAAAGTTTTTTGACACTATTTCAAAAGTAGGAGCATTATAGTTTTTTTCCATACCCCTAAGTCTAATCTCTATAACATTTGACTAGAAATTATCTTAGTCTCATAGTTGGAAGCTGAAACAGTCCAAGAAGAAAGCTGAAAATGTTGGAAGTCCATGGTGTATAGGTAGAAAGCTTATTGTTTCATAGTTGAAAGCTTCGTTTTAATTGTTGTTTTCACGTTATATATGTAGAAAGCGTATTGGTTTTGCATTTTTTAAGTAGAAAGTTAAAAATTTACAAGTGTATGAACCTTCGTGGTGGAAAGTTTTGTATTCTTTAATTAGAAAGCTGAAAATTTACAAGTGTGAAGTTTTTTGACACTATTTTAAAAGTAGGAACATTATAGTTTTTATGTAGAAAGTTTGTAGTTTTCAAGTAGAAACCGTCGTGGTGGAAAGTTCTGTATTCCTTAAGTAGAAAGCTGAAAATTTACAAGTGTAAATTAAGTTTTTTGACACTATTTTAAAAGTAGGAACATTATAGTTTTTATGTAGAAAGTTTATAGTTTCTATGTAGGAACCTTCGTGGCAGACAGTTTTGCATTCTTTTTTAGTAGGAAGCTGAAAATCTACAAGTGAAAAGCTAAACATGTCCCCATTTTATATGTCCCATTTTAAAGCATCGCCAGAATAAGAGGCAATAGCAGAGAATTATAGTTTTTATGTTGAGCAAGATGACTTCTGTGGCACCTTTTTTGTTTGGATTATGGCTAATGACATTGTCTTTATCTCTCAGCCCTGTGAAATACGAAAAGAAAGTTTTAGAGACAATCGGGAAAAAGCTGAAGAAGAATAATGTTGCTCTTGACATTGTTGATTTTGGTGAAACTGATGATGAAAAGCCCGACAAACTGGAAGCGCTGATCTCTGCTGTGAACAGCAGTGATAGCAGTCACATTGTTCATGTCCCTCCTGGTGAAAATGCCCTTTCTGATGTTCTTATAAGGTAACTGTTTCATGTAATTAGGGCTCTAGGTTGTTATGATAATTTACTTGTGTTGACCGCCCTATTTTTCTTATCTTTTTCACAGCACTCCTATCTTTACTGGTGAAGAAGGTGGAAGTGGTTTTGCTGCTTCTGCAGCAGCAACAGCGGCTACTGGAGCTACCGGATATGATTTTGGCGTGGACCCAAATGTAGATCCAGAGTTGGCTCTTGCCCTGCGGTTGTCTATGGAAGAAGAGCGAGTGAGGCAAGAAGCTATTGCGAAAAAGGCTGCAGAAGAATCTTCCGGTGCTGAAAATAAGGACCATGCCTCAAGCTCAAATAGTGATGCTGTTATGGCTGAAGCAGAACCTACCTCAAATGCTTCTGCTGATGATAAGAGAGATCAGCCAAAGGTATTTTCATTATCCAACAGCTAAGTATGCGTTGAAGTTTTTCCAATCTTGAATACTATCTCATGGTAAACTAAATCAGTTTGAACTTCATCGTGCTCATGGACCACCTAGTACTACCCATTTTGCCTAGTGAAGTACATGAATACATTATTGACTATTGAGCAACGTTTATATAGAAGTAAAAAGGGATGATGTGGCAATTGTTTGTCAAAGGCACAGATAATTGTAATACAGGTCGAAACCCCAATTTTTTCTAACGGAGTCCTGTTTGCATGAATGATGAAGTATCGTCGATGCAGCTTCTTGCCCATTTCGTTCTTGGTTTGTAACTATAACTAGGTGACAATCATTTTTCGCCCCAAAAGAAAAAGGCGACAGTCATGTGGTCTTGTTGATGCATCTCCCTATGGCATCTAAAAACCCAGAAAATTCTGCGAAGATCCGTATGCTTTCACAACTACTTGAGAACTTCTCCATGTAACATCTGGAATTATGATCTATCTGGCTATCCTATCTAGGTCTAGGATAAAAAAACCAATAGCCAAATCAGTGGAAATTTCAGGAGCTTTCTGTTAGTCGAGTACAACACACTTGCTTTTCTAGCTCGATCTTAAATATCTAGCACTTGACATTTTGACTTTTATTAGGACTAGATACATCACAATATTTACTCTCCATTCATTTCCTATGCTGTTCATTGCATCTTATAATGACCTTGATGTGTATTTATGTGAGGTTACTGAAAGTGAAACATGTATTTCCATATGAAGATACTTTTTTTGGAATATGTGATCCATTTGTGCATGCTCTATATGCAAGTGCTGCAATTGTTTGCATTACTGATATAATAGTAGCATAAAGGTGTATTTTTTATGCTTGCGTACTAAGCTAATAAAAATATGCTGGTCATGGGTCTCATGGTCTGTATGCAAGTTGACTTGACAATAGAGCTCTGGCAATGCGCTATGGCAAATAAAATGAGCAAATATTATGCTTTTCTTTTAACGAAAAATATTCTGTTTTATTTAAGGAACATCCCACACCTGCATGTGGTCAGTGGCATCCATACCTTTAGTTGGCATAATGTAGAGAAATTACTGTCCTTTGTGGAAATGTTTCATAGAATTCTTATTAGTACAGGCATAAGATTGTGCCATCTGTCTTGTGAGAGATTTCACATGGACGTTAATTTTGTTGATTAAGTTAAAGGCTGGATCTTTATATTATACCTTCATTGATCAGCACTAGTATAGAACCATGTCTGCTTATTTTTATGGATATGACATTCCTAGTTGGTAACTTGGTACGTGCCTATCGTTGACTTCACGAGATATATGCTGTAGAACTCTACACCTAACGGAAAATAGATGCTATGAACTCATTTGTAAACCATATGGATTATGCAAAGTCTCATATGATAATAGATGAACCTTTTAGTGCTTCTCAGCAAGCTGAGTTGACAGTTCTTGTGGCTGCATCCTCTGCAACAGTGGGATCAGAGAGGGGAGAAGCTCTGAAATATCACTGACAGGTCCTGCTCTCTATATTGAGCTCTTCCAAGAAAAAGAAAAAAGCTTGTTACCATTTAGTTCTGTCATCTTCCCTGTTTGTGGGTCCTAAGGACACTCAGTGCATTTATTATTATTTACCTTATTCTAGTCCTGGTATCTGGTCCTATTATTTGCTGTGACAAAGTTGGGATGGTGGTCCATTGTGGCAGTAGCCGAAGTGTCCATCTCGGACTTCAAAATTATCATCCTTTGGGGGGGAGTTTCATTTATCTACAAGAGTCCTGAAGCAAAGGAAAGATAAGATTTGCTGATTGCACTCACCAGATCTGTTATGCTCGATCTATTCTGATTACAGAGTGGTCTGAGTTCAGGACAACTTGATACTTATTGCACAATAACGATACAGTGGATGGTATAGATGTGCAGTTTTGGATGCATCGTTGTATAATACTTTCTATAGATCAGATCAGATCGGTGGGTGCAAGTCATTGTCAGAGTTGTTATGGTACAACAGCAGAGTACAAGCATGTTTGCTGTCTCAGCAGTTCTCCATTAAGGTATGTATGGTCCCAGGAATCTACACTTTATCTCAACCAGCAAATGTCTGAATGCCACTTTATCAGATATCTTCTTTGTTAGATGCCCCATTTTTCAGTAATAGCAGTTAATTATATTGTCCTTATCAGAGTTGAAGTTGTTCTTTCTACTGACTGTACAGTTGGTGATGTATCGCAGGCAGCTGAATAAGGTGTGGATGAGCCGCCGCGGAGGGCAACCAAAATGACAAAATGAGAAACCTTGCATGGAAAGCAGTCGATGAACTACCTGAGTATGGATTTGTGGCATTTCCTGGGGTCAGACACCGACCTGTTGGCTATATGTGACAGGTATGAAATGGCTGGCATTCCAACTCCTTTTGGGACGGGTACTTGAATCCGACGCTTGAATTGTTTGCATTAGGGTGTACAGATGGGATTTCATCCGAATGACCATCATACCACCAACTGTCAGTTATGTCAACAGCGTATCGTATCCTGGGTGTCAGCGTGCTGGGCGTTTTGAGGAATATATGTTGACATCTACACATGATGCTTATTATCGTGGTCTGGAAGTTGGATGCTGGAAGCACCAAGAATTGGTTGCTCATATTTACTATTTCCATTTATGCCAGTGAGTCAAGAGGTTGCCTTATCAAAGATTGGGGTTTCTGGAACTGCACAATGGTTTCCTGGGGACAGGAATTGCCCAAAGGAAACAACAGTAAGTCAGCGGAGATTGAAGGTGGGAAGGGATATAGCGTGAGACAAGTTGCTTGCAAGAGGAGTACAGCTGCATGAGATGATTACCTTATCCAGAGCAGACATTTTTTCGTTGCCAGTATCGTTTGTTTCGTGGTATCCTTCTATACCTTCATGAGCTCTTTTCTGGAAAAGATGTGGCAGTAGGGGTTGAATTCTGTTGCCGGGGTACCAAGTATGAGTTAAATCTATTAATAGCTCATAACAGAAGCTGATGAGCAGCAGCATTGTAGTTAGGAAGATATATTTATACACAAAACTGATCTGGGCAATACAATCTTCATTATACTGATCAGTGGTTCAGTTTTTCTTGGAAATCTACAGAGCTTCTCTGATGAAAATTTAACTTCGGAGTTTTAGTGATTTATTACCTGCTATTCTTTTTGTTCTGTCTACTTGTTTCTTCTAACTAAGCCGGGCAATTGACACCTGTTTTCCGATCTTTCAGGCGCACGAAGCATTGAAGATTGCCAGCATTAGCTGCTTTTACTGTTGGTCATGGGTTTACTTGTCCTCATGTAACTGCTTTGACCAGAACTTAAATGCTGAGAGAACTTGTATTATTTTAACTAACATGTTTGTAGTTTTTGAGAAAAAGCTTGTCAATTAGTTCAAGATGAAAAGGCTTGCTTGAAACATCTGAATTTTTGACGCAATCTTTTTGCATTTTTCTGTGCAATTGCGCCTGTAGGAAGTTAGTACAAAGTCATTTAAGATGAAATACAAATTGCTAGGTACAAAGTGGTTTGTAACTTTGTACAAAGTGTTTTTCCCCCACCCTATTTTATCCCTTTAAAAACCCTATCCCAGAAATGGAAAAGAGGAATGGGCCTCGTGTGCTGTGCTGTAAACAAGGAATAGTGGAAAATGGGCTGCAAGTATTAACAGTGCATGGCCTTTTAATGGAAACTCCCGCGTGGCAGCCCGCCTGGCCCATTAGTGGAAATGTCGGCCTGGCCCATTAGTGGAAATGTCGGCATGTCGGAACTGACCGCCGCGCGGAGCGCGGGCGGTCAGTCGTAAATTACCAGCGCCCGAAGAATAAATCGCTCTTATTAAGAAGAGCATAATAAAGTGGTTGGTGTGATTTTATGTCGTGAGAATCCCCGTTCGTCCTATAGTTTTATTATATTGATGTTCAGTTAGACAATTATATTTACCTGGCATGGATTATATAGTGTCCATATTTTCTGACTGATCAGGCGTGTGATTTGGTTGTGAGAATCGACTTGGGACAAAAATTTCACCTTTTTAGAAACTTCGGGTGTATGTTTGCGAAATGAAGTGCGGTCAGCTAGTTGCGAAAAATTCACATTCCTAACCCACCACCGCATATTGCAGAAGGTTTGCTGCTAGTAGCATCAAGAAGACTTCTAAAAACGGAAAAAACGTTAAGTAACGAAATAGAGGAGGGTATTATAGTCGAAGTGGGTGGATATGTGGAGGTCAAGAGTTTACGACTCCGAAGTACTATATTCTAATGGAATCTAGAGCATTGACCTCGATTCAAATTGACTCCGAAAGCTGTTAGAAAGAAAAAACTATATTTTTCAAAGTTAAAGGTTAAGATGTCTTGTTTTATACTGTCTTTGTTTGGAAATGCGTAATATTTTAAGCTTCTTTTTTTATTCGAGAATATGTGACGTTTTACAACTATGAGACATATTTTGGTGATAATTATTATTATGCCCTTGTACCTAATGATCATGTACAAGAATTGATACTACGAGATGGTGGATGCATATGTTCCGATGGTAATTAATGGAAACGTTTTATCATTCCAATTGACATGCGCAATAAAACAAAGGGTTGTTGGTAAACGATAGATTGGGGGACTGTTGATTCCCGATATCTTGTTCCCACAGTCGAAACAACATTTTAACTTTCCCTACTGGGCAAGGCCACCACAACCCTCCTTGTAGGCAGCCACGGACACACCCCCTCCCCTGCATCCTCGTCTCCGACGCGGCACTGGCGACGTCGGATAATGGAGGTAACCAATTTCAGCAACTTTAATTCAACTACAATTCATAAGCTTCCAACTAACTTCACACTGCTTTTCACTAAAAATCATTAGCTTTCAAGTAGATTCTTAGAGCTGTCAACTAGATTTGAGAGGCTTCCAATTAAAAGTTTAGAAACTTTCAGCTAATTTCAGGAAACTTTCAACTAATTTGGGAGACTTTCAACTAAAATCTTGAAAAACTTTCAACTAAAAATCAACTACAGCTTTCAACAACCAGATGCAGCACCTTTTAAAAATCATACACATAGCTTTCACCTAAAAATCCTAGAAAAAAAGAGAAAAATTTTACGAGAAAACATATCAAGCTTTCCGCATCCCTCCCTACCTCCTCCAACGAGGACAATCGGTGCCTGCGATGGCTCTAGCGGCATCAAGCAGGTGCACCCGCGGGGGCATCGCCATAGCTCCCTTAGCGTTCGGTGCGGTCACCGGCTAAACCCTAGTGTCAAGAGCCAGGGGGGAGGCTAGGGAGGGAAGGGAAGGGAAGCACATGAGCGTGAGGGTGCCACAGCAGCAAGTTGACGGAGGGCGTTGGGCAAGAGGGCCACAGAGCTATAGAGACAAAGAGAGAGAGAGAGAGAGGCAAGGACGATCCATGTAAAGTGAGAGAGGAGTTTGGGGTAGGTGGTCTAAAAAAAGAAAGAGAAAGAGAAGATCCGAATCGGCCATAGAAACAGAGTTAGACCGTGACTATAGAGGAGTGTTTTCCCAAACAAAGACATTGGGTCAGCATGACCATTTGGATGCTCCATTTAAAGTGCTACATATACATACACATATACTACTACTAGTACGGTTACACAAAAAGGATGAAGAGGCCTTGTACGGTAATAGAAGCCAGGTGTACCTAATGTTTACAGGAGATGAAGAGTTTTTATATATACCAATAAAAAAAGAATAAATTAGGATGGAGATAGTTTTGATTTGAGCCGTTTTTCATAATTCTCCGTTCAATGGATGTGAATAAAGATATTGCATCGTAATTACTTCCTATTTTAGTTTGTATATACTTTCTAATCTGACGTACTCCGTAAAATGCCACCAAGTCCGAGGAGAGGAATATACTTTTTTCAATTAGAAAACATATCAAGTGAAAATATCCATTCCGTAAACTTTTGTGAAAAACATCTTCATTCAAGCACCAAATAAACATGAAAAAACTTTAGCAATTTTTGGGAAGTTTTGAATCAATCAAACTAAAATGGCAAATTTGTTGTGAACGTACAACTTTTGTCTTTTTTCCCCTTTGTTAACTTATTGGATGTGAGGGATTTCTCCTTTTCATTTGTACCGAACAATTTGACTTGAACTTGAAATTTAGCATATGTTTGATAATTAAGAACGACATCTCTAGTTTTTTTTTGGAAACTTTTCTTGTTGATATGCCAGATGGACATTACCACTTGATACGTCCCATACATTTTAACAATCGAAGGAATATACTTTACGTTTGACAATTTATTTTTTAACAGTGCCAGGAGGTAGCTTTGCTAGTTCATTACTAGAAGAGAATGATCTTACCTACATCAGGCTCTCTGCGCGGAAAAGCTCATACCACGAGATCACATAATGTGGTAAAAAATATCAAAGCTTAGGTTGTAGCACAAACGAGAATGACAACAAACTCGAGAACACCGACAAAAGGTAGGCCGGAAGATAACAAATAATGCTCTAAGGCTATCAGCCTATAAAGCCTTGGTTGGCGTTGTGGTTTGGTTACAACGATCCCGTTTAGCTGGCCGCTTTTATATATTTTATTTGTTTGACTATCTACTTTTCATATAATAATTGACCAAAAAAAGTTTAAAATAACGTATTGGCTAACAAGAAAAAAGAAATTAAAGAAATATCCAAACATAATAAGTGTATTTTTTTATTTAAGTGTATTATGGGAGTTAGTAAAACTATAATATAGTTTGTTAAACAAGACACTAATTTTCCAGACCCATTTTTTTTCCACAGCTACTTAATTATTTTAGCATAACATAGATCGATCAACAACCGCAACTGGCCCTAAGAATGTCATGATTTTTCATAGAACAAATTATATGTTCTTTATCAATAGTGTTGTATACGTAGGGATGGATCTTAACAAAAAATTTGGTGTCATGTCCAATTTTGAATCATATTTACATTTACAGCACACAACAGCACGGAATTTTGTAGGAAAAGGAATCAAGTAGTTAGTTTCAATGTATTACACAACAGCACGGAATTTTGTAGGAAAAGGAATCAAGTAGTTAGTTTCAATGTATTCCACCACCGAATAAATTTCAAGTTCTATATATGTGTGTGCGAGAGAGAGAATATATAGCAATTTGGAACCAAAATGAAAAAGATGAGGCAAGAAAAAGACAAACTTCTCGTTCTTATTTCTTCAAATCTTAACTCAGTATGGTGGTACATAAAGTAGCCGATCTATAATTCTATATACCACCTCAAAAAAAATTTCCCGAAAATTCGAGGATAATCTGGTGCACATACCTTCCTTTTAGTTTTATTATGTGCCCAAACAAGTCGAGGGGCGCTGGTAATTTACGACTGACCGTCCGCGCTCCGCGCGGCGGTCAGTTCCGATAGGCCAACATTTCCACTAATGGGCCAGGCCGACATTTCCACTAATGGGCCAGGCGAGCTGCCACGCGGGAGTTTCCATTAAAAGGCCATGCACTGTTAATACTTGCGGCCCATTTTCCACTAGTCCTTGTTTACAGCACAGCACACGAGGCCCATTCCTCTTTTCCATTTCTGGGATGGGGTTTTTAAAGGGATAAAATAGGGTGGGGAAAAAATACTTTGTACAAAGTTACAAACCACTTTGTACCTAGCAATTTGTATTTCATCTTAAATGACCTTGTACTAACTTCCTACAGGTGCAATTGCACAGAAAAATGCAAAAAGATTGCGTCAAAAATTCAGATGTTTCAAGCAAGCCTTTTCATCTTGAACTAATTGAAAAGCTTTTTCTCAAAAACTACAAACATGTTAGTTAAAATAATACAAGTTCTCTCAGCATTTAAGTTCTGGTCAAAGCAGTTACATGAGGACAAGTAAACCCATGACCAACAGTAAAAGCAGCTAGTGCTGGCAATCTTCAATGCTTCGTGCGCCTGAAAGATCGGAAAACAGGTGTCAATTGCCCAGCTTAGTTAGAAGAAACAAGTAGACAGAGCAAAAAGAATAGCAGGTAATAAATCACTAAAACTCTGAAGTTAAATTTTCATCAGAGAAGCTCTGTAGATTTCCAAGAAAAATTGAACCACTGATCAGTATAATGAAAATTGTATTGCCCAGATCAGTTTTGTGTATAAATATATCTTCCTAACTACAATGCTGCTGCTCCCAGCAAAAAAGATACATGGAGACTGAAAATCTGAAATTATGTGACCAATCATGTGAGCTCTTAGCTCACCAAAGATATCAGACTATTACTAGTATGACAAGCAGCGAATTAAGAGCTGAACAGGCTATGACAAAATATGCATTTCAGCAATGGATGAAGATGCAGCATACTGAAATCTTACAGGAAGCTACAAAGGGTCTTTAGTTCTTTCCATCTTCCTGCTTGTCTAACTTGTCCTTCTTCTCCTCTTGCTGCCAGACAGAGTATGGTTAGATTAGGTAACGATTATACACAAAACGAAAAACAATATAAATAAACGTGGCTAGGTAACCGGAGCTTCCTAAAATTACATACAGTGCAGTTCAGATGAAAGCAGTATCAACTAACCAAAATATCATTTACTTAGCTACTTAATAAATCATGCATTGAAATTCCTCTTACAATCCATGCATGGACAATTGAACATAACAGTGTCCCAAAGCATTTTTCACGAACATGAACATGTGGTCCCACTCCCTGACAGATTTAGATTCCCTTATCGAAGATTATATATTATTGAATATGTATTTATTTGGTAAAGATGAAGCAGAAACACCGCGGAAGATTAACACATCCAAGGAAGACAAGTCCAAAACTAAGAAATTTTGCAGTAATTTTATTGTCAGTCTCCATAAGGAAACAGATCCTTTCAGCAGAAACAAAATGGAAGATGCAACAAAGGTACATACTGTGCAGCGAAGTAACTGAGATACCAGAACATACGGAAAGTGTAGAAACTTGTAGCCTAGGTAACAGGAATATTCTAAAGGACAACAGTACTGATAATAGGAAAAAAACATACCTCTCCCTGGCCATGCAACGATGCCAGCAGATCTTTCACAGATGGATCATTGGGGTCAACACCAGGAAGCTGAAATTTTTTAAAATGAGAAAGAACAAATTATATGCAAATGAAACTGCTAAATTCATATTTACATGTTATCGGTTCAGTGCAAAGACTTACTGAATTAAGAATGGATGTCAAAAATGATCTGTCTTCAAACACCTTGCTCATATCAGACTGACCAGACATGTCCGCATCCTGGACAGACATTTGAAGAGCTGCGCACAAAACAGAAAAAATAACATCGGATCATGTAAATATTTCAATCTGCAGTTAATACAAAGTTCAGCAAGTCTGCATCATAATTATTAATAAAAAAAGGCATATAATTAGATAGTATATATACACAGCATAAAAAGAGGAAAAATAAATCAGACATGTTCGCAGAATTTTGGCATTGAGATCTATGACACTACAGAACATAAGTTTTATCTTCTGAACATAACTTGTTTGGTGCCAGTGTAGGTGCAAGCCTATTAGTCAACTGTGGTTTCCATGGTGAGCTTTTTAAGAGTTTCATTGAACTTCTACTAGAAACAAAGATGTCGTACATAAAAATGGTAAATATGGAACAAACTAGATATCTCCAAATTAGAGATTGGTAATTTATCACCTCCAAAATCTGAAATAAACGTCTATTAGAAATGCCAAAAGAACTTCAGAAACAAAAGGACCTACCTAATGCCAAGTCCTGGTCAGCAGCTTCCGCCATAGCAGCATCAGCGACAGCTGCAGCTCCTGAAGCTCCCTCATCCATTGACATTGCCAGTGCCCGCTGTAGTAGCTGAATTTTCAGCTTTCTACTTAAGGAATACAGAACTTTCCACCACGACGGTTCCTACTTGAAAACTACAAACTTTCTACATAAAAACTATAATGTTCCTACTTTTAAAATAGTGTCAAAAAACTTCACACTTGTAAATTTTCAGCTTTCTAATTAAAGAATACAAAACTTTCCCCCACGAAAGTTCATACACTTGTAAATTTTCAACTTTCTACTTAAAAAATGCAAAACCAATACGTTTTCTACATATATAGCGTGAAAACAACAATTAAAATGAAGTTTTCAACTATGAAACAATAAGCTTTCTACCTATACACCATAGACTTCCAACATTTTCAGCTTTCTTCTTGGACTGTTTCAGCTTCCAACTATGAGACTAAGACAATTTCTAGTCAAATGTTATAGAGATTAGACTTAGGGGTATGGAAAAAAACTATAATGCTCCTACTTTTGAAATAGTGTCAAAAAACTTTACACTTGTAGATTTTCAGCTTCCTACTAAAAAAAATGCAAAACTTTCCACCACGAAGATTCCTACCTAGAAACTACAAACTTTCTACATAAAAACTATAATGTTCCTACTTTTAAAATAGTGTCAAAAACTTCTCACTTGTAAATTTTCAGCTTTCTACTTAAAGAATACAAAACTTTCCACCACGAAGATTCCTACTTAGAAACTACAAACTTTCTACATAAAAACTGTAATGTTCCTACTTTTGAAATAGTATAAAAAACTTTAAACTTGTAAAAGTTCAGCATCCTACTTTAAAGAATCCTACACTTGTAAATTCAGGAGAAAAGATAGTAATTAAGGGAGAAAGGCTGAGTAAGCAAGCAGAAACAGCACCCCCCACTAAAAATCGATGCAGAGAGGGAGGAAAACACTTTTCATGTTTGTTGATAACTGGTCTTTCTCGAGCATTTCCCTTTCTGAACCCAGCTTGTAGAGCAGCCTTTGCCTGTATGTATTGCTCAAATATACATAAATAACTATGCATCGACTATACAAGTGAGGATTTGGCAACAAAATTCATGTGCATCACCTCTGCAAGGTTAGTAGCACTATCCTCAAATGAAGTACTTGATGCTTTTTCTTGGATCTCCAGCCTTGACCTTGAAGATCGAGGAGTTTCTGGTTCTTCACTTTGATTCCGAACAACTGTTCCACTGGAAGATGTATCTTCATACGAGGAGAATCCGCTGGGAGGCTAATAAGTACAATGAGTCAGATGCTGCCGCTTACTTTAGTATCTTGTTTTCAGGGAAAAGTAGGACCATAAATAAAAAAATCTAAAAATAACCTGTATAATTAAAAAAAATTGATTGATATGATGCAGATCTTACATATCTAGGTTATATTGTATTATAATTTATAAAGCCTAATCAACAATAATACTAAGTAATTTTCAATACAAATCTAAACATCATGTCCACAAATCCAGTCTAAATATTCAGAAGATCAATAGCGAACGTATAGAAGGTCCATAGCACATATCACAAAACGTCAATCTTTTGTATCTGGTGAGAACAACAGAATCTCCAAGTTGATATAAATAAAAACACTGTAATGCTACTAGGTTAGTATATTATCTTTACAATGATACTCATCAGATCGAGAAGTATTCTACTGTTAAGCAATACAATATGAGATGTCAAATATTCTTACCCATCTGCTCGTCCACACTGCCCAGGGCGGGAAGAAATGCAGGCTAACAACCTCCCACTGCTAAATTGTTCTTCGATATGTTGGTCTAGTGCGCGTCCCTGTTGGCGCTTCTCAAGCTTCCTCAGGATATGGTTGCTTACTTGCTTTTCTTGGTTTCCTCTGCAGCAGCTTCTCCCTCCTGCCCCTGTGTATTTAACAGTACAGGATCAACTGTTATGTCTAACAGTCAAAGCATATATAAACCTACTTCAAGAAAGGGGATCTGAGAAGCAGGAAGAGGTTAACATATCCATTGTAGTCCCATAGATCTTAAATTGAAAAAACTGCTGCTAGTTCCTACTATAACATGAATCAACACTCTTAACAACAAGTAACCATTTGAATGGTTGACATAAGAACATGCATATACAGCAAACAAAAGACATCTCTACATGAAAAAGGCTGTCATAATAGTTTCAGTTTTAGCAAAACTCGAATGCAAAATAAGGCTCACTCATAAAAAATAGGAAAAAAAATAGGGAAAAAAAACTTCTAAAACTACCTAAGAATTAGATAAATCAGATAAATATATAAAAGGTACAAGTTAAATTGTCAGTAACACAAATTAAATTGTCAAGAACATGCTTAGTAAATAGCACATCATATTCTATACATGCACCGATTGGATCAGATCCTAGGAATATAGTATTAACTATGGACCATAGTATTAACTCGGCTTTGCTAACTGTAGATGAACCAAGAGCAAACGATAAACATAATTCACAGCCCAGCATGGTTCTAGACTCTCATAGTTTAGTATGAGATCATAATTAGCTGTCACCATATGAATTGATACAAACGATGAATTACGTAGCTGTATCGTCAAAATTCCTGAGAAGGCCACTAGAGCTTAGGGGAGTCGAAGGAAACCGTTACCTTTGCCCATACCGAAGCAAGGTAGAAATCTGTTCTTATCAGATCTTGTTACCTTTCCCAAATTCTTTAGAAAAAGTATCATACATTAAGGCAGCAGATTAGGCAACATTAGTAATCATCTGTCCTTACCAGTTTTCCGTATACCTTTCTCTAAATCATCCTCAAACAAAAGCCATCACAGGAATAAACTAAGATAAATGAAGCATCTGCTCTTTCAGTTCTTTAAACTGATACTGATAATGCATTCATGTAGAAAGCAGAAAACGACTAAGATCAAAACAGTATCTGTCCTTCTCAGTTCAGTAAACAGCTGTAGGCGTACTTTAGTTGAGGGAAAGCAAAGGGGGGTAATAAGAGAGGAGTAAGCTAGTATCTATTCTTATCAGATTTTAAACAATAGCTCAAGTGAATAATTGTTCTGTAGTTTAACAAAACTGATATGAAGATGAAGAAATAACTTAATGACCATTATATCAACAGCACCAGGAAAAAGCAAGTACCATATCTGTTCTTGTCTGAATTATCTTTATCTCAGTCAAAGACCATCATAGGAAATGAACCAGATCAACTAAAACATCTGATCATCAGTTTGATAAATTGATATGAATCTATGTAAAATGGGAGAAGTAGATAATAGCTAAGGAGCAAGTGAAGTATCTGTTCTTTCAGTGAAACAAGCTGACATGCATGTGTATGTAGAAAGGAGAGAAAATCTAAGTAAGGTAAAGCATTTGTTCTTGCCATAAAAGTAAGCTGATACAACACATATACATGTAGACAAGAAAAAGAAGCTAGGATCAAATGGGTATAGCACCTGTTCCAGCAGGTTAAAGGAACTAATGTGCATAGGGAGTGTTACTTAATTGTTAATGGAATGCGAATCAAGTAATATAAGGCCATATCAAGTTTCTAGTTCTTCTCCATCTTCTTAACAAAAATCAGCATAGCATATATTGCAATCCTAGACAACAGTAGATTAAAGGCAAGCATAGCTTCTACTTGATAATCCTAAATGTTCAGTTAGAAATCAGTGCAGCAACTATTCTTCAGTCTAATAGCCAACATATATATATATATATATATATATATATATATGTATAGGTATAGGTGCAGAAAATACTTAGCTAAAGAATCCAGCTTAGTTCTGTCCTTCTCAGTTAACCCACTAAATCTGATGCATATATAAGAAGAAAAAATCAAGTGACTAGCTTCAAGAGTATTCTCTGTTCTATTAGTTAAGTGAGCTAAGTTGGATACAGGGAATACTGATGATTAGATGAACCAAAGATCAAGTAATAATCTGTTCCTATGTTATCTAACAATTGGGGCATCAATTTGAAGTGTTCCAGTGAAGAAGCAATATGGAGTAGACCAAGTCAAGTGTAGTCCGTTCTTTCAGTCAGTAAACTGATTTAGACATGTGTATAATGGAGACAACAGAGAACAACTAGATCAAGTTAGCACCAGTTCGTTAATTGTGTCAATTGCAAGGTGCATATAGAACCAATAAGGGGGAGGCTAAGGTCAAGCATTATATCTGCTTGTATCAGTTTAGGCAGAACCTTAATCATAAGCAAATTAGGTATCAAAGGTCCATAATCGTTCTTCCCAACCAAACAACTAGGCGTATATGAAATGCAGAGACTAGAGAACCCTTAAGGTCAGAATATGTTCCTATCAGTTTTAAAATAGCAGATCGAACCAACAGTACACTCTAGTCTTGTTGGAGTACACCAATCAAAAGTAAGCTAAGCAAACCATAACAGAACATGTATATTCGGCGTAAATAGTAAAAGATCAGATAATAGTCTTTACTCATCCGGAATTGAGCTTCGCAAATTATAGTCACAAATGCAGTAGCAAAGAAAAATGCTTAGGAACCAGAACCATAGACAAGAGCTCCGAGTCAATCAATTCAGAGTAAGGAATCACCTAGGTATAGCATAAATTTTCACCCCAAGTCATGACCAAGACCAAATCAATTTAGCAAGTGAAGAACCCTCGAACAATTTGGGGGATTGAAAGGAGAGAAGGGGATAGGAAGCTTACCTGGCTTGGCACCACCGCGGTTGTGGCGGCGGCCAACTCCGCCACCGTCCAGCGGAAAGGCGCCGAGCGAAGCGGCGCCGAGCGGAGTAGCGCCAAGAAGAAGCGACCGAGGAAATGAGTGGCGGCGCCACCCACGGCGCCATTCAGAGCGGCAGTGGTGAAGTAGGGAGGTGGCGAGCACGGGAGTAGGGAGGAAAGGACCACCTGAGCTCCGGGTTTACGCCGGAGCGGCACCGAGGAGGAGTGCCGAGGCGGCCCGCCCTGGCTCGGCCACGAAGCAGGGACGCCAACCCCGACGGAGACGCCGCAACCCTGAGCGCCTCCACCAGTCGGCGACGTCGAGGCCCTGCTCCTCCACCAGCCGGTGACGCTGAAGCCCTGAGCGCGCCGCCACGGCCGTCGGAGCAGATCTGGAGGTAGGGGAGGAGGGGCCTCGGCGCCGGCTATGGCGGAGGAGGGCGGCGCGGCCTGGCTAGGGCGGAGGAGGGCGGCGCGGACCGGCGGGGGAGGAGCTCAGGGCTGGCGAGAGAGAGGAGAGAGCCGGCGGGGCGTACGCGGCGGGGGCTGAGCCAGGCAGCAGGCGGGAGCGGCACGGGCAGACGGGCGGCGGCGGTGGGAGGAGCTACGTGTGGTGGAGAAAAGGAAGGGGAGAGGATAAGGGGAGGAGCTGCGTGTGGTGGAGGAACTGAAACGGGAAAGCGGAATATCGCACAAAAAAGGAAACGTGGAACGGTCGGAATCGACCGTTCCCACGGTCGCCCGCTGAAGATGATTTGCGCAAGTCGAGATGGCGTGCTTGATTAAAACGACTACACATAATTATTACTAACTTACATTGGAACATCTGCAATACACTTGGCTCGTGCTCATCCAGTCATCCTATTACATGATTAATTAGCTTGAATTTTGGATTCTTCCATGCCTGGACTAGTAAAAACTGATACCATGCATCTCTCTGTCGCGAGCGGCCTGCTCTGTTCTCTCCTCAGTTATTACCGCTGTAACATTGGCGACACCATGTAATCCAAAAGAATCATCTCTACAATTCAGCTGTCTTCTAACGCAGCCATTACTAGTCCTGTATCGAGCACACCGGGAGAGTATCATACTCAGAAAATTCCTCGTACTCATCTGAAAACGGAATTAGTCTGGCAGCTCTTACACAAGACGTCAAGAGCCCACACAGTGCCGCCATGCGCACGTGTAGGCGTGGCATATCCTTCTTCGCCTGCAGCACGCGCGTACGCGCCTATATAAAACTCCTCTAGCCAACCCCGCTTGAGATCCCACGGCGAGCGAAGTGCAGGAGCTTAGCAGGTAATAAGCAAGCAGGAGCTTAGCAATGGCGAACACTACCAAGCTTGCAGTCGTGGGCATGGTCGTGATCCTACTGCAGGCGACGTGCGGCGCCTTCGCCCGGCACCACGGCAAGCCGGACCCGTGCGGCGAGGACTCCGTGCCGGGCATGCGGCACCGGCACCACAAGGAGCCCGGCTGCTCAGGGGGGGCGGGCGGCACCCCCGCCGTGATGACGGTGAACGGGTTCCAGAAAGACCAGGACGGCGGCGGGCCGGCGGAGTGCGACGGCAAGTACCACAGCAACCACGACATGATCGTGGCGCTGTCCACGAGGTGGTACGAGGGCGGGCGCCGGTGCCACAAGAGGATCCGCATCACGAGCAAGCAGAACGGGCGCACCGTGGAGGCCACGGTGGTGGACGAGTGCGACTCCCGGCACGGCTGCAAAGACAACATCGTCGACACGTCCGCCGCCGTGTGGAAGGCGCTCGGGCTCGACACCAACGTCGGCGAGGTGCCCGTCACCTGGTCCGACGCATGAACCATCAGTCCGTACGTCGTCGGCCGACGGCGAGCGCAAAGGCGAGCTTGCTCGATCGATCACAGCTCCTTTGCACCGGCGATTCTTGTCGCAGCTGTCACGTACGTACGCTGTGCGTGGACGTTCCGTAACTGTTTCCTGGGTATGTGTGTACCGTTTGAAGTGTCAGTGTAGTGTCGTTGCTAATCTCGACGGGTTGGTACTTGGTCGAGGGCGGGGGAATAAAATCTTCTATCGTCTAGAAGAAAGTTACTTGGTTGAGTAGCAGAATAAACTACCTGTATGCATGGTTGTACAGGTTTATCTTGCAAGAGTGCACGTGTCGTTGTCAATCTCAGTTTAATACTGGTGCTTTCTATTGTGCAATAATCATAATCCTATTACGCTAGCCATTTTGTACTCCTCTCGCATTACAGAAGAAGAGATGCTCTTGATTACATCTCTATCTTTGTGTTCATGTTTTGTGCTTGTGTCTGATTATCGATGTGACTACTGGTACGGCCAGGCTAATTACACATCATCTTCTAGATCAGGCGTTGTTAATTGTTCACACTTTATGACTGATCAGGCGTCGTTTGGTTGGGACCAAGATGCTCAGACCCGCCACGTTGAAACATTCAGTAGAGTATGGTAATCAAAATTGACCGTGATCAAAGGTGATTTGGTTATATATGATTCCAACCAGCAAGATGAGTGCGAAATCTTGACCGATTGCTACATGCCTCCATTAAATTACGGATTTACTATTTCTCAGTCGTCTAAGAAATTGTTATTTCTCAGTTAGTCGAGTTTCACATTATCAAATTTATAGTTATAAAAAAATTATATAATTTTTAGGTGAAAATCTACAACTATCTAGTTGCACATCTCTAAACCTAAAATTACATAAATTTTTTAAAATATATAAATATCCAATTAACCTTAAATAAATAATCAACGTACAAGATCATTGACTTAGACGCTCCCTAATTAATAAACTCTATAGAAACTTAGCCTGAATACTGAAGCAGAATTGAGCCAAATTCTTATAGGCTCCGCAGAAGCATATACGAATTAGATTAATAACTATCAACGAACAAGAGATCTCGCTGGACATTATTTTCGCAGCATTGAACTTATTAGCGACACTAGCTACTTGAAGATAAAGACACTTGGTCGTACGTTCTTCATATTTAGGGTCTGTTTGGTTGAGCTGTGGCTATTGGCAAAGCTACTGTTGGTTGGCTGTCTAGAAAAGCTGCTGTGGCTGTGGGAAAGTGAACATATAGCTTTTGGTTGATCCAAACAATCACAGCATTTTGAAAAATGAGCACTGAAGCTTCAACACGTTGCAAAAAGCTAGCAGAAGGCAGCTTTTTCAAACAGCTGAATTTGTACTGCAAAACCTACAGCTACCGTTGGCAAAAGCTGATGAAAAACTGACCGTTTGGTTGAGCTGCAGCTTTTTCTAGTAAAAAGCTGCTGAAAAGCCCAACCAAACACCCCCTTAGCATTATCCCATGGGCAGGTGGCGGTGAAAGACAGAAACACACACTTGATGCATACCATGGCACAACAAAATTATATATATGGGTTTGCATTTTCTACATCTTGTACCGGCTTACTTTCCATCGTTACTTCGTGTTTTGAGATTCATATATTCTATATTTCTACATTATGCAACAGTTACTCTCCGTGATGAACTAGTCTATATTTAGCTTGTACTAATACATTTCTATGTATTTTAATAATTAAAAATAAATTAACAATTATGAATAGTCGAATCCAGACTGTATTGACCATATTTTAGATACAACAACACTGTACAGTTGATTTTATTAAAGTGTAAAATGAAGGTGTGCTATAGTGAAGATGATAAAAATATGTGTTAATTTTAAAGTACGAACTGACGTTAGATTAGAGATGCTATAGCGCACCGGGCAGGCAACATATTTCCAAATTATATATAGTATTCATCCTAGCTAGTCCAATATTAGCTTTTGAGTTTTGAACGTCATCTTATGCTAAGAAAATAAGAATTAAGATGGGGATATTCTTTTATTCTTGCTATATGCTAACTTGAGAGCGGAGCCGCGCCGTCACTGGAGAATCAAATTGCCTTCTTTTTTAAAACTTGAGTAGTGGAGCCATCGCCGGGGAATCAAGTCAAATTGTCAAGATGGACCAACGATCTCCCTATCTGGTGATTTCAACCCAACTTTTCATAATCCAATCTCATTTATTAATGGATAACTCGGTTCTCCCGTGCGATCTAGGAAAAGGAAATCGACTTTATTATGCTACGTACATACTCTGCCATCAAGCGGCCGGAAGAGTGTGTAGCAACAAAACAGGCACTGGCCAAGCACGAGAAACACGAGTACTCGCGGGCAATTATTCACCGGTCGATCGACGGCTCAGGCGTCGGACCATGTGACGGGCACCTCGCCGATGTTGGTGTCGAGCCCGAGCGCCTTCCACACGGCCGGCGACGTGTCGACGATGTTGTCTTTGCAGCCGCGCCGGGAGTCGCACTCGTCCACCACCGTGGCCTCCACGGTGCGCCCGTTCTGCTTGCTCGTGATGCGGATCTTCTTGTGGCACCGGCGCCCGCCCTCGTACCACACCGTGGACAGCGCAGCCAGCATGTCGCGGTCGCTGTGGTACTGGCCGTCGCACTCCGACGGCCCGCCCCCACTCCCGCCGCGCTCGAACCCGTTCTCTGTCATCACCGCCGGGGTGCCGCCGAGCTTCGACGACGACACGGCCGGCGACGAGCGGTGAGCCTCACCGTGGCGTCCGGCGACGGCGCGCGACGCCTGCAGTACAATCGCGAGCATGACCAAGACAGCAAAAGGTTTAGTGTTCGCCATTGTTAGGCTCTTGCTTGCTTTGCCTTGATTGCATGCACTTGGCTTGCGCGCGTGGGTGTCTGCCATTGGCGTCTGCTTCGGGTGGTTTATATAGGCGTGCGTCCCGTGTCGTGTGCACCGCTGTCTTGTGTGCATTGGTTCTTGTTTGAGAACTGCGATACTTATTCCATTTCTTTAGATAAACACGATATTCTTAAGATCGGTGTGCTCGATGTGGGACTACTTAACGGCTCGTTTTGAAGACACTTGTGTGGTGTAAAAATGACGTTTGCTTGGATTTGATGGTGTCGCTAGTGTTGCAGCGGTAATATCCGAGCGAAGAAAAGCTGGACAGGTCGCCCGTGGCGGAGTTTATAACGATTCTCACTCAATGAAACAACAATTTCGTAATCATGCAAATTAGAAAGGTATTAGAATGAGCATAATAGTATCCATCTTTTTTTAGAACCAATAGTATGGAACTTATGGTCGTTTCAACCAGTGCATGATAGCATCACTAGGGCATCTCCGATCCCTGTTGTTAGGTAGGTAATACTACTTAGGGCCAGTTTGGACGTCGGATAATCGAACTAAATACAAAACTTTCTAGAGAAATAACCCACGTACGTCCAAAGAGGCTTTTAAGGGTTACTAGCAACCGCACTATAGAAAAAGTTGTGCATTGAGCATATGTTAGATTGACGTGAGTGGATTTTGTACATTTAAAGATGGATGCTTGAGTTTAAGGTCTAGGTACGTATTCATATATATGTATCATGTTAGAACTTGTGTACATGCAAAAAATTATACAAAAATATGATCAAATGTACCATACACAAAATAGAAAAGAGATCTAGTTTATTTTTTTAATAGTGCAGCTACCGTTATTTGTATTTTCTATGCAAGGGACATTTTATCATATTTTTGCAAGATCTTTTGCAGGTACACATATTCTAACATGATGCACATCTATGAAATTTTTTTGAGAATTTTTTTGATATCACGAGTACCTAAACTCTAAAATCAAGCGTCCACCCTCACATATACATTTGTTTTTTTTCCTAAATTGTAAGCATTAAGTTTTTCTACCTAAAAAAACAAACAATTTAACATAAAAACAGAAATTCTCATGTATACAAATTTATATTGGAGAGTACTTATGAGGCAATAGGCATATGAGTGATTAGAGGAGGATCTAATTTTTTATATAACTATTAGATGAAAAAATATAAAATTAAATTTTCGGATGAATCATACTGAAAACGTTCGTCCTAACTCGTATTTTTTATATTAATATAAACATCGGCTATGTACTATTTTTGTCATCGGAAAACAAGAGTATGATTAGTTCATACGAACCTGCAAAGTTACGCGACCCTAAGCTGGGCTACTGCTCCGGAGGAATAGATACCCAGCTCGCAAGACGTGACGAGCCGGCTTCAGCCAGCCCGTTTCTAAGTCCTGCTCGGTTCGTTTCTAGCTCTATAAAATAATATCGTAGCTATGGTTTTTAGTAACAGCTAATATAAAACGAAAAATATAATATTAAACAAAACAAATAAGTATCATTATAAAATCATGGTTAATACACAAGAGGAGATTCCATTTTGAGTCCAAGAGGCTACAAATTCATATATTCATCAAAGATAAAATGAGAAAGATTATCTCCGTTTACTTTGGTGGTCCGTCACATTAACCAAAGAAAAATATACAATCTACTTTGGCTGATAATATCACTTTCTTTCTAAACTCAAAATTCCAAGTTTTGTGAAAATCCGTCTATATCTATTTACATAACTTAAGATATAAATATCATAAACTATAATTACTCGTTTTAGCAGTTTTTGCTAAGTGCAGATACCATTTTTTTCACGAAAGCAGACATACGAATTCTGCTAATTCATTTAAAGAAGAAAAAGAGTTGTCAAATTAATCTGAGAAAAATTTGGCAAAAATCACCGTCAAGTCATGATAGCACAAAAAAAATCCAAATTCAAAATGCAAGCCACAACGTCATTGTCATCATTCCTCACGCCTATGAGTCCACGACTCTAATTTTGCCATAGCGAACCACTGATGCGCATAATCTCTACGCCAAGCCCACGATAGCCAAACCGTTGCAGCCAGGGATTGTAACGACAAAAAGGCAATTCCGATTTCGGGGGAAGAGCACCGCTCATTGCTCAATCCATCGTCGTTACCACACAAATCGTGTCGCAAGGAAATCCGGGGTCACCGCCCTGGCAGCAAAACACAACCATCCACTATTCCCGTAGATGGCACCAGCCAGCCGGCAAGGAGTAGGGGCTCCTAGACGATGCCTCCAAGGAGGGAAGCAACGCTAAAGCGCCACCATCGTTCGATCCAGGAATCCCAGACCTAAGATTTCCCCCAAAGACTCGCAAACAACTGGCGAGGTGCCGCAACTCTAAGAAAACAATGCCTCCAAAGAGGTGAATGACACTCGAGGTGTCGCCATCAGCCAAGAGCCAAAACAAGGCTTTCACTCCGAACGCAACAATCCACCATTGCCTGTGCCCACATCGACCAACCATCCAAGCTGGTGCCACTGCCACCCATCAATCCCCCTCCAGCGCGCCGCTAGAGGCCCCCCCATGCCACCCACGAGGCACAAAAGCAGCTTGATACCGATCATAGCAACCAACACATGTGTGCATGAGCACTTGTGCACTGCACCAGATGAGCCGCGCCGCAGGTCCACGCGTGTCGTAGCCCCGCCCAATGCGCCAGATCTGGACCTAGGACCGCAACGTGCGCCTAGCAAGCCACGAAGCTCGGCCACCGCCACCACACCAGCTGCCCACTTGAGGGGCCTAAGCCCCACAACGACGCCGTCCCACAGGGAGGGCTATATTGCCACTGTCCACCAACACACAGGTCACACGTGTTCGAGAGTAGCTCTGCGGACTGGAACACTGAGAGGAGCTCCCGTGTCAATCACTTCCATTCCTCTCATCAGCCCGTCTGTAGCACTCATAGCTACAGCTCTTACTTGATTATTCCCCCATAATTGTTGTACCTCACAAGTCACATTAATTTGCTTACCGGCAGTGTCTCGACTCTTGACTACCAAAGCGTTATAAAATTAAGACAACTTGCCTGGTGGCAAGACGCAGCATTGTGCGCAGGATTTGGGCTGCCCACGCTGGATCCACGAAGCGCCGCCTCAGGGGAACACCGAGGAGTGGCGCGTGGGGAGGAAAGTCACCAAGAAGGAGTCGCCGTCCGTTGGAAAGACGCACCCGCACGAGAGGCCTTGCTGGCCCTGCGATGACTACAACGAGGAAGAAAACCTCACAGTCGCTGTTCACCGTGTGGGTTTTGCCCAGCGGTGTCCTCTGGCGACGGTAAGGAGGGAGGACGAGAAGGGAAGTTGTGGTAGGCAACTAGGGTTTTCGCCGCCCGAGTCGTCCTAGCAGAATGATGTGGGGTGAAAAAAAACCCTAATCCCAACTGAATAACAACTTAAAATCTGTGCTATTAAATTTTAGCGAACTGTTCCCGTAGAATTAGATCGAGAAGATCAATCCATGGCATCGAATAAACGGAAAGAAATCGGAGACATGGGAAATAGAATGTTCAAGCAAGGCTCCCCTGTTCCGCAGTTCGCCTCGCGCGCCTTCGTCCACCAACCCACCAAGACAGCCCACCCCAATTTTGACCCCTAAAACCCTCCCTTCATGTTCCTCATTCGAGCTACCACCTCGCTCCACCTCCTCCGATGCCACCCGCTCCCCACTCCTAAAACCCTAGCCCTCACTCTCGCATCCCCCACCCCCCGCAATCCTCCCTTGCCGCCTCTACTCGTCGGCCTCCCCTCGCCGCCGCTGGACCGCCTCCGCCGCCAAATCCGGCGAGAAGAAGCCGCCCGCGAGGCCGAAGAGGGCCGAGGCGGTACGACCACTAGCTGCGGTTACCGCAGGAGGAGCAGCAGCCATGTCATCCTTGGGCGGCGCCGGAGGGAAGCGCTCCGTGGCGGATGTGCTCATGGGGAACGCGCGGGACGCCGCCAGGAAGGGGAAGAAGGGGGCCGCGGGCGCCTCCGGGGCGCCGTCCCCGAAGAAGCCCAGGACGAAGACTGCCGCACAGGCCGACGACGCGATGGTCGAGCCGGCGGTGGCGGAGAAGCCGCCTTCGCCTGCGAAGTCGCCGGTGAAGTTGAAGCGCCCGTCGTCGCCAGCGAAGTCCAAGTGGCAGGCTGACGCGGCGCCTGAAGAGAAGAAGAGGTCTCCGTCGCCGACGAGGTCCAAAGCTCTAGCCACGGGCGCGAAATTGGCGGCAGAGGAGAAGCCCCTGTCACCGCCGAAGAGGTCCAAAACTCTAGCGGCCAAATCTGACGGCAAGCCCTCTGACGAAGGCGTTGTCTCGCAACCGGACGAGAAGAAAAAGAGGAGGTCGCCTTCGCCGACCAAGGCTAAAGGCGAAGCCTCCCAATCCGAGGATAAGAAGAGGCCCTCATCACCGAAGACCAAAACTCCAAATACCACCAAGTCTGAGGAGAGGAATACCACCGTTGAGCTCAAGAAAAAAGGCAGTGAATTTGATCCCATGTCTGCTGCCTATTGGAAGCCTGGTGAGCCTGTGCCCTTCCTGTTCCTGGCTCGGGCACTCGATCTCATCTCCAATGAGTCTGGCCGGATTATCATTACAGAGATCCTGTCAAATGTGTTCCGCACGGTTATTGCCACGACACCAGAGGATCTTCTTGCGACAGTATACCTTTCAGCCAACCGGATTGCGCCGCCCCATGAGGGGATTGAGCTTGGAATTGGGGACACATCAATCATCCGTGCACTTGCAGAGGCATATGGCCGCAAAGAGGAACATGTCAAGAAGAACCTCAAGGTTGTCAGATTGTTGAAATGTAGGTTCTGCAGTGAGCAACAACAATGGGGTTTGAGGCATAAATTGATTGCTTTGTTTGCCTTGGCCATTGTAGGAATTGGGTGATTTAGGGCTTGTGGCAAAAGCAAGCAGGTCATCACAGAAGATGATGTACAAGCCAAAACCACTGACAGTAGCTCGGGTGCTTGATACTTTCCGGACGATTGCAAAGGTTGTATCCTTTGTCATTTTTTCTCAAGCTACTCAGTCAAAATTTAACCTTTATTGTGACTTGATATTCGCAACATGAAATTGGACTTTTGGTTAATATTGAAATGCTTAATTATCATAAGTAAATCCACACTGAGTAGTAATTGATTGGATTAGAGAGAGGATAATCTGGTTCCAGAATGCAGCGTCACCTTAGAAATAATTTAGCAAGCATAATTTTTTCAGGAATCTGGCAAAGATAGTCAAGATAAGAAAAGAAGCCATATCAAAGGACTTCTTGTTGCTGCAACTGACTGTGAACCTCAATACATTATACGGCTTCTTCAGGTGAATAATGCAATGCTCACTTACATCCATTTGGCTGGTGCGTATATATGCTTTGCCTGAAACTCCTGAACTGTTACTTGTTGCAGTCGAAGATGCGGATTGGGTTGGCAGAGAAAACTGTCCAAATGGCTCTTGGGCAAGCTGCTGTATATTCTGAAAAAGGGTCTCCGCCACCAAAAGTTCAATCACCTTTTGAAGAGGTTGATGCACATGTGTTTTATTTACAAATTTTACAGTAAGGTTTTATTTGAGTGGATTAAAATCTTTACATTGTCTGCATGCTATTGCAGCTTGTAGTAATTTTAATCTACTATTGCAATGCTGGTATCATGCAACACACGACGCAAGAGGTTCTATGAGTTCTTTTTTTTCTTTTTGCAGCATGCTGAATTCGAATTTGTTGATCCCTGTTGTTCCTATCAGAATGTCGGCCTTAGAATAATCAATGTACTGTTGCTAGCTTGGAAATGGTCAGGATTCATGAAAATAATATTTCTACCACCTTGAGCCTCTGGGGCTGGTAATCCGTCTGTAGTGGCTCCATCTAATTACCATTTAATTTTGTTGACACTATCTATAATTCTATATCTGAACTTGTCTGAGTTGCTGCTGTGAATTATGGTTGTTCTCTTCAGAGTATTCCTCCTAACATTTATGTGGAGGATTATCAGTGTTCTGTGCATGGCCAACAAATTTTCATATTTTGTTTCTCATATTGTGTTCAAAGCTGTGCATAGATACTGACTGTTATGATCAGTTCTGATATTTCTATATCCTTTGTTCTTTGAAGGCTGCAAAAATAATTAAACAAGCATATTCAGTTCTTCCAATCTATGATAAATTGTCCCGGCTCTTCTTGAAGCTGGAGTTTGGAAACTTCCCGATACATGCAATTTCTCCATAGGTGTCCCTGTTGGTCCTATGTTGGCAAAAGCAACGAAATCTGTCTCAGAGATTATTGACAAGTTTCAAGGTCTTGAGTACACTTGTGAGTACAAGTATGATGGTGAACGGGCCCAGGTACGACCAAGCCTCATGGATATTAGCTATTCTCATATTTTGGCCCATGCTAATCTCAAATAACACTATAAATTTGGATTGAAGATTCATTGCATGGAGGATGGATCAGTAGAGATTTATAGTCGGAACGCTGAACGGAACACTGGGAAGTATCCTGATGTTGTTGATGCTGTTTCTAGGTATATTTCTTTCTGATTTTCACTTATCAATTGTTTGGAATTAAAACTGTGCATGGTCATAGTATAGCTTTTTCAGTGGCTCATGTTTGCTTAATCTTTTATCACCTCAGATTTGATTGCCCCTTCTCCCTTTTTTCTTTTGAAGCAAAGTTATGTATCCTATGATGCATCTTTTCCTTGTCAATCATCAATGATTCCAACTCTCTGTATATCTTCTGATGACCTTGATTGTTGAATCAACTGTTTAGTTCGGTGTTGATGGATATGTTCATTACAGCTGAAGCCCTTTATCCTTTACTTTTGTCATCTGTATGTCCATATGTGCTAGCATTGTTAAGCTATACCTGTTTACGAACTCATAAATAATCCACCTACCTATTGTTCATTTTCAGTTGCACTTTTAATTCCCAACAATTATCATTCTCTAGCATCTCAATGCAGATTCGGAAGCCTACAGTCAAGTCATTCGTGTTGGACTGCGAAATTGTTGCTTATGACACTGAAAAGAAGAAAATTTTACCTTTTCAGGTTTCTATTCTTTCTCTGTTAAGATTTCGAGTAAGGTTACTTCCATAATGACCATCATGTATATAACCGAGTATATAATACCTATAGCTGATGTACAATTAAAACTGTTGCACGTAGTAGATAGATTAATGCCTTGGCTATCATAGCAACCTTGTTTTCATGTCCATTTTTTGTGTACTTGTTACCCCAAATTGTAAGGATGCTGAGATAATTTTCTCCTTCCCTCCAGATACTTAGCACAAGGGCCCGCAAGGGTGTTACCATAAATGACATCAAAGTGTCGGTCTGTACTTTTGGCTTTGATATTCTTTACATCAATGGGAAACCTCTTCTCCAGGAACAACTCAAAGTTCGCCGAGAGGTATTGTACAAGTCTTGTACACTCTTTGTAAAATATATAATTTCATTCTGCTGTCTAGATGGGTTATTTATCCTATCCCTTAGGTACGTTTCCAGAAAGTCATGACTGCAGATTTTGTTACACGATATCTATTAGTCATAATGTTTTATTTGAGCCACTTCAGCAGAGCGTGCTATTAATTTCCTAATCATGTATGTCGAACATGTATATCTACAGAAAACTGGTGAGGTAGTCTACACTGAAGCTGATAAACAAGAATGCTATGTTGTTGAACCCTAAAAAAACCTAATTCATTCAACTGTCTTGAGAGATGTAGTTATTCCTTGGCATTGAATACTTGGCAGCATCTTTACAACTCTTTTGAGGAAGTCCCAGGCGTTTTTCAATTGGCAACTGCAATTACATCAAATGACCTCGAGGAGATACAAAAATTTCTTGATATAGCTGTCAACTCCAGGTAACTGGATTTTCTAGAGTAATCACTTCACAATTAGCCAGCTTATTAATATGACTGCTACTAATTATTGTGCTCTCTTGTACATTCTATACAAATCAAACAGCAATTCATTTTTCTCTGTAAAATTACTTATAACAGACGCTCTAGTTATTGGTTGCTTCACTTCACCTTGGCCTTTCATTTTTATCAAATAGATCTATTTGATTGTTGTGAGACAATATCTTACAACTCTTAGCCCCCTTGGATATATGCATTGTCTGTGAAAATAAGTGCGAAAATAAGTGCTAAAATAAACTATGTTATCTGTATCATCTAACTATCAGGACTCCAGTGTAGGAAACAAAAATAAATTTGGATGGGAAATTTACATGGAATTGTGGGTGTGTTGCAATGATAACCAGCATATCTATTCTTTTAAACAATCATTTTTTTGTCTTTACCACCTTTTCTTTTGCCAAGATATTTTCTGCCACTAAGTTTTCAGTGATTGTGAAGTTGTGAAGGGTTGATTATCAAGACATTGGATAAGGATGCTACATATGAGCCAGCAAAGCGGTCAAACAATTGGTTGAAATTGAAGAAAGACTACATGGACAGGTTAGCATACTTCATGCCATAGTGATTTTACTCATTTTCCTTGCATAGCATGAAAATCTAAAAAGTAGTTATGCACCACGGGATATAGATAGCCTATTTCCCTTGTATTATGGTCCCATCAGTTATATTGTGATATGACAGCTTTCTTTTAACTTTTGAGTTTAGTGAACACATTTTCTGAGTAGAGGTTTATTTGATTTCAGTAAAATAAATACTAATGTTATGTTTGGACAATGGTGTATTCCTTTTTTTGGGCAGCGTTGGAGACTCTTTAGACTTGGTGCCAATTGCTGCTTTTCATGGAAGAGGAAAACGAACAGGTACGTGGTTCTCTTCCATCATGTATACTGAAGATTAAATAATTTGGTTATAATAGTTTCTGTTTGCATTCATCTGATCCTTTTTGGCCATCTGTTCTCACTAGGTGTATATGGATCATTCCTCCTGGCATGCTATGATGAGCAAAATGAAGAATACCAAACAATCTGCAATATAGGTATATATATATAAACTGCTAATTTGATGAATCGTCTCTTCATGTTCTGTATCTTTCTATAATTTTAGGTACAGGATTTTCTGAACAACAACTTGAAGAACGTTCAACGAGCCTTCGAAGTAAAGTAATAGAAAAACCAAAGGTGTGATACATTCCTTCAGCCAGCTGTCGCATGATTGTTCTTTCCTTTTTTTGTTAATGTCTTGCCCTGTTGTAAAGTTCTATAATTATGCTTTTCATTTTTCAGGCATACTATAGGTTCGCTGACACAATTGAACCAGACGTGTGGTTTGAGCCGTCAGAGGTAATGTGCACATTATACATTGACTAGTTGTATTACTTACATATTTTCTATTTGGTTACTTTGTCACTTGTCACTGCCCGTCTTGATTTGATTGAACTGAGCTTGTCCCATTCGTTTCAAATCTGAACTCAGCTTATGGGCTTCGGCCTAATTATGCTTGGTTCTTATTTTGCATGTTGTAGTACATTGAGATAAAATATTATTAGTCAAGGACATGCATCTACCTTGAATCATGGTATTTGTGCATGACTGTTTGTAGTATCATTCATTTCTATATGAATAGATCAAAATATGTTTGCCCCATGCCAATATTTTCCCTAAACTGCTTGCACAGTGCTATACTTGAGGCTGTGATGCGAGCAACCTTTTATTTTCGTCACTGCTTGTAGCATACTGGATTTTGAAGTTTACCACAAACATAAGCCCATGATTATAATGATCTAGTGGCATCTTTCCTGCACGAGCAACATCAGAATGAACATATTCGTCTGTTTTTCAGGCAGTCTGTTTGTTAGTTTTGTAGTAACAAATAATGAAACAAAAGTTATTTCTGCATCATCTTTTCTACCATTTATTTTGAAGTCGTGTAATCATGTTTCTTGCTGTGTCAGTTCATGTATGGCAATGGAAACAATTAAATTAAGGTGAAAATTAGCATCTACTAGCATATTATATGCATTCCCTGTTGACTCTGAAACTTGCTGGCTATATAACCCACAGTTTAGGGGGTTAAGATTGTTTTATTTTAATTTTCTGACTTGCAAGTCCAATCATTGTTTATTGGTCCTCAGGTATGGGAGGTCAAAGCTGCTGATTTGAGCATAAGTCCTGTTCATCGTGCTGCTATGGTATAGTTGATCCAAATAAGGTTGGTACTGTTATTTGACCCTCTTCATTCCTCCATTTATAAAATATGCAGAGTATGGGGAGGCTAAAGTTTGAATTGAAACTAGGGTATCTCTCTAAGATTTCCTCGTCTGTTGCGGGTACGTGATGATAAAAACCCAGAGCATGCAACCACATCTGAGCAAGTAAGTTTTCTGTGGCTTGTTCTTTTTGATGATGTGTGATGTTTAGAATTTTCATGTGGGTTCGTATCCAAATTCCCAGGTCGCTGATATGTACCGTGCTCAAAAAATAAACCACTCGCACAACCAAGATGACGAGGATGATGACTGAGACTGACCACATTTTTTTGTGCGTTGGATGCATGATTCATTGAGGTAAACACCAAACGTGTCTTATCCTAGTTTAACTTCAGCAGTTTATCTGTATCTTTTATCGCTTTTTAGATAATGTTCTCTTCCTGCTTTTGTGAACATTTAGCAGGACATAGGCAAGAATGCATGTCCAGTGATTTGCTTAGTCATGGTTTAAACCGGCTTCAGTATCTTCAGATTTGTTCACTGCATGTAATGCTGTACAATGCCTTTTCTTTTCTTTTCTTGTTCTCTATCCAGCTGGTGTGCATGGTAGGATAATTGAAGAGTGTTTGGCTGCCTGCAGAGTGCACTAACACAACCCGAAGATGTACATACATGAGCTTGTTGATGCTACTCTTCATCACCTGGTCCCTCAAAACTTATTTGAACTAATGTTCTGATAGAGGAATTTTGTTCTACTTTATCTTCAGCAAAGGAATTTCAGAAAAAAAAATTCACCAAAGCATTTCAATGACAAAACAAGGTAACAATAACAGGGCCGAACAATGCATAGACCTTGATAGCGTACACCAACAGAAACTTGTCGAAGAGAGCAACTTTCAGTACAAACTATACACGTGAAAAGCTCAAAGCAAGCAAATGATCAAAACCCAATCAAATCCATCCAAGCTGTGAAAGATCAGAACACGAACGCCATGTTCAGAAGGCTACCATCTCCAAACGCCAGAAACCTG
The DNA here is from genome assembly GCA_019208055.1 of Stipa capillata. NCBI lineage: Eukaryota > Viridiplantae > Streptophyta > Magnoliopsida > Poales > Poaceae > Stipa > Stipa capillata. The sequence continues at coordinate 149,011 of JAGXJF010004908.1, read as the reverse complement.
AAGGCGCCGTCGAAACAGGGCCCACAGAGGCAGCGATGCCCGCACGGCGTGATCTTCACCGCCGCCGGCAAGCCCGGCAGCAGTCGGCGTCGAACTGGGTCTGCGGCTGCGGCGACCCCGAGTCTATCGGCGCCACCACGGACTCGCCGGCGGGGGCGCCCAGGGCCAGCGCCCGTGCCTGCGCGTGGCCGACGAGGCGGAGCTTGCTCCGTCGTCGGCGGCGCCACCTCCTGCGTGCGCTGCTCCGTCTCCAGAAACCAAACTCTTAACACCACAATGCAAGCCCCGTACGGTTACGGGAACCAAGAAGACACGAGCGCTCTAGCCTTTTCTTGCGCACCAACCTCCACGGAGCAGGGAGACATAGGCGGCGGAGGAGTATCCGTCGTCTTTCATTGTCGCGGCCGTCACCAAAGGTGGCTGCGCCTGACCGGGACTGTCGTCGACCTTCCGCTTCCTCACCATGGCGCGCCTCCGCAGAACACCGCACGCCAAGCGAGTGAGCCAACGAGAGACCGAAGGAAGGAAGGATGGGAGGGGAAGGGGAGGGACGGTGCGTCGAGGAAGACGAGGCTAATAGAGAGCAGTGGGCTTGCGCTGCGACCGGTTTCAACAAGCAGAGACTCGGTGGATTTGGAACAGCCCAGCGAGCGCATGGCCAATCCAGAGATTTTGGGTCGATTCATCACTTTTCATGGGTACCGCAGGCCATAGTAGAGCGTGGGTCAGCCCAACTCATGACCCCTAGATGACATTTTCTTCTGGGTCTCGTGGGGCAAGAGCGCAAGACTGATTCAGACTTTGACACGATCCAGCCCTGTTTGTCATTTTTAACTTTGACAGGATCTAACCTCCTCCACCACCTCGAGCTCGCCCATCGGAGGTCCGCGGCCGCGATAGAGGTGGATAAGGGGAGCAATTTACCTAAGTTGGGCAAGAAGCCAGCCAAATTGGGTTGATGTGGTCATGGAGGAGGTAGAAGAGAGGTAAGGCATGTGGTGCGAAGGAGCTTCGGCCGTGGTGACAAGGGAGTCAGGAGAAGAGCTTCTGCCATGGCAAGACCTTGCCAAGGGCTTGCCCATGGCAGAAAGAACAGAGAGGTGAAGAAGAACGTGGGAGTGGCAATTTTATCGAGAATAGAAAAAACGCATAGTGACATCTTGGTCTTTTCGTATCACATAATGGCATTTGGGTGACTTCTCAAACTTTGGAGCGGCATTTCTCGAAAGTGCATTTTTATAGTGGCATTTATCAGGTTCAAGGAACTGCCAGTGCCATATATCCAATCAACCCATTATTTTTTGTTTGATCATTCATCTAATTTCTCCTTAGTGTGTTGCACTCGTCCTATGCCTTACTGTAAGAGCTCTAGAAGAGATTTTTGGCACACGTGCTATATTGATCAATGGACGATATATATACAAGTACATGAGTGAACGTTATGCTAAACTAACTCAGCTATTCACAAGCAATGAGCCGTGAGACTAGGACAACCGAACAACGTGTAGAGATAACGTGCGTAGGTGCTGAACGTGTCTCTTAACACCCCGCCGCAGTCGTGACATCGCCAGAGTCGATGCAAAGACTGGATCAGAACTTCCGACAAGTAGCTACCGGCAGACCCTTCGTCATGATGTCGGCGAACTGTTGATCCTTCGGAACCTGTAACACCCAGAACTCGCCAAGAGCGACCTTCTCGCGGACGAATTGAATATCCAGCTTGATGTGCTTCGTGCGCTTGTGGTGAACAGGATGGTCGCCATAGGAGACGTTGTCGCAGAACACCACCGTAGCTTTGGAGACGAGGCAGTGCAGTTCGCCAAGGAGTTGACGTAGCCACGCACACGGGGACAGCATTTGCCACGGCACGATATTCCACCTCCACGCTTGATCGGGAGATCGTGGCTACAGTGGCTTGCCGTTTAGAAGATCAGGAGATGAGTGAATCGTCAATGTACGTGCAGTATTCAGAATGGACCGGCGAGTGTCAGGGCAGCTGGTCCAATCGGCGTCAGAGTAAGCCGTGATATCGATCGATGATGAGGCGCGTAGTCGTAATCCGTGGCCCGTCATGCCGCAATCGTAGCGCAGGATCCGCTTGATGAGCGAAAGATGCGAAACCCTAGGATCATGAATATGCAAACACGCGTGTTGGATGGCATAGGTTAGATCGGGGCTCGTCACGGTGAGCTTAGTGCGCCCGCTAAGCTCCTGTACTCCGACGGATCGTCCACGGCCGGGTCTGCGTTGGCAGCCATCTTCGACGTACGTCGTGTCAACCGGCGTGTCGGCGGCCTTGCAATTGGCCATGCATGCGCGATCCAGTACTTCTTCCAGGTAGCCAGCTAGGGATGAATAACAGAGACCTACTGGCGACTTCGTTGTTTTCCTCCGCCTCGCGTACGTGCAAAGGGTCACGCGCTTAGCTCTTCAGAATCATCCAGGCGTCGAAGAACTGCAGAGAAACGGCGCGGCGCATCTGGTGCAACTGCTGCAGCGCCGTGGTGGCGTCGTTGATGGCACCGTTCAGGAGCTGCTCGGCCGCCAGCAACCAGTTCCTCGAGAGCAGGGTCCACTCCGGGAGTGCCGTGGCGATGGCGATAGCGTCGTGGGGGCCGCCGCCTTGGCGGACGACGCGGCGTTGCGGAGCCTCTTCTGCGCGTCGTCGACGTTGTGGAGGGTGGCGCTGTGGTGGCCCTCCCAGCTCTGGCACGTCTCCTGGCCGGGCAGGAGGCCCAAGGGCTCGTAGCAGAGGGGGAGGACGCGGCCGGCCCTTCCCTGGAGCAAGCTGCCGCGCTTGATCTCGCGGTGGGCGTTGTCGAGGATCGTGGTCCGCGTCGACGAAGTGGTCCATCGCGATGGCCATGGCGACGCCCAAAGCGGATCCTGCGCAGCAGATCGGCGCGCAGGCCGAGCTTCCTCCTGGCCGTGCCGATCAATCTGAGCACCAAGTCCGATGTGCCGACTTCCCTGAGGGTCTTCGGCACCGTCTTCGCCAGCTCCTTCCGCTCGTCCTCCATTGGCGCCGAGTTCTCTCTCTCTTCTCTCTCTTTTAACTGTCTCTGTCTCTCTCTCTCTACACAGCACGGTGTCAGATCCTGGAACTAAATCGGCAAATTGAATACGCAAAACAGTATAGTACGGCTTCAAATCGGGATGATACCCTGATATATCATATATAAGTGTATTGTTTAGCACTCAAGCAGTTCAGACATGAGATGAACAGAGCTACAACCCAGCCCTTTTGTAGGTAGCAGTGAGTTGGTGGATTAACGATCACCCACTCACTTTAACGGAAAGTAAAACGGTGACAAAACTGGACCAGCTGCAGGATGCATCTCGGCCGTTGAGCGGACGTCGACTGACGGCAGCGAAAACAGACCGTCCGATTACTGAATCCATCACATAGCCTTTGCAACAGAATTTGACACTTCTTCAGATATCCCTCGGCAGCGGTGCTGACAATGCCTCCGCCTGAGAAGTTCCTTGTCCTCAAGGAACATGTTCTTGCGCCGCCCAGGCTTGCACAGTGGCCTTGAAGAAAGTTGGGAAAGTGTGCTTGATGAAATCAGCGTCTTCCTAAGTCGCTTCCTCGGGTGAAAGGTTGGTCCACTGCACCAGCCACTGAACCACGGCGACATTATTGCGAGGGATTTGGCGAACCTGGAGAACAACTGCCGGGGGCATTGTGGATGGTGCCATCCGAATGGATGAGAGGAAGGTCAGGGCTTGGCACTGCCTTAGGCCCGAGGTGCTTCTTTAACTGACTGACATGAAAAACTGGATGGATTTTGACCCCGTCCGGTAACAGAAGTTTGTAAGCCATATTGCCGATGCGGCGAATGATTTTGAAGGGTCCGTAATATTTACTGTGGAGTTTCAGAGAGCCACGAAAACCAAAGGCAGCCAAGCGATATGGTTCCATTTTCAGATAAACCATATCCCCTTCATTGAATTGTCTTTCTGTGCGGTTCAGATCAGCATATTTCTTCATTCTGGACTGGGCCATGATTAGGTTCTGCTTGAGCTGTGTGAGCATGTTGTGTTTGGCCTGGAGAAAGTCCTTGGCATCCAAGTCAGGTGGTCCCGGAACAGATAATTCACTGATGAGGGGAGGAGGGAAGCCATACAAAGCTTGAAAGGGACTGATTTTCAGTGCGGTATGAAAGGAAGAGTTATACCAGAATTCGGCTAGAGAAAGCCAAGACATCCATTTCTTCGGTTCACTGAATGTCATGCAGCGAAGATAGTTCTCCAAGCACTGGTTCACCCGTTCGGTCTGACCGTCGAATTGTGGATGGTAGGCCGAGCTGTACCGGAGTTGCACATTCATGGACTGAAAATGTGTTTCCACATATTGCTGTGAATATTCGATCTCGATCTGAAATAATGATGAGAGGAGGTCCATGAAGTTTGATGATGTTATCAATGAAGGCATTAGCAACGGATTCCACCGTATAGGGATGAGCCAGGGGAATGAAATGTGCATATTTTGTAAATTTATCGACCACGACTATGATGACCTCTTTGCCCTGGGATTTTGGAAGTCCTTCTATGAAATCCATAGAAATGTGTGTCCAGGCCATATCAGGAATAGGGAGAGGATCAAGTAGGCCGAGGTAATGGCATTGCTCATGTTTGGATCTCTGACAAACAGGGCAAGTAGCGACCCAATGTTCTACTGCTTTCTTCATGCCCGGCCAATAAAACGAGCGCTTAATTTTCTGATAAGAAGCGCGCATCCCCGAGTGACCGCCCACAGCAGATGTGTGTAATGCTGTTATTAGTTTGTCTTGAAGGAGAGAATTGTTTCCCACAGCTATTCTGCCCTTATATCTGATGATGCCCGAATTGAAGGAGTAGGGGGATGATTGATCCGATGGTGAAAGTAGGAATTGTTCATACAATGGTTTGAAGTGGTCATCCAGAAGATAGCTATCAGAAATTTCTTGGATCCATAAGGGTTTCACCTCAGAAATTGCAATGACTTGGCAAAATTTCCTGGAAAGTGCATCAACCACGATGTTTTCTTTCCCTTTTTTATATTCAATAGAGAAGTCAAATTCCAGTAACTTGAGCATTAACTTGTGTTGAATACCATCAGCAATGCACTGGTCAGAGATGAATTTGAGACTCTGTTGATCAGTCTTGATAATTAGCTTGTTGCCCAGAAAATAATGCCTCCACCGCTTTAAAGCCTCAATGATGGCAAGAGCTTCTTTTTCATAAGTAGACATTGCAGCATTCTTAGGACAGAGTGTAGTTTGAAGTAGGCGATTGGCCGGCCTTGTTGCATGATCACAGCGCCCAGACCAGTGCCAGAAAGCATCAGTTTCCAAATGGAAGGGAGCAAAAAAATCTGGGAGAGCTAATATTGGGGCTGAAATCAATGCCTGTTTCAGAGTAAGAAAAGCCTTATCTTGGTTTTTTGTCCACTGGAATGATCCTTTTTTCAGTAAGTCATGTAATGGCTGGCAAATAATCCCAAATTTTTGATAAACCGGCGATAATAGGCTGCAAGTCCGAGGAAGCTGCGTAGCTGGGTGACGGAAGTTGGAGTTTGCCATTCGGCTATAGCGCTAATTTTGGATGGATCAGTAGCTACCCCAGTGCCCGAATAATGTGTCCCAGATACTCAATGTGTGAAACGCCAAAGACACATTTACTCATCTGGCCGCGAGGTTATGTGTTCTGAGCAACGACAGAGTAATGTGGAGGTGTTTCAAGTGGAGAGTGGGGGTTTTGCTGTAAATGAGGATATCGTCAAAGAATACTAAGATGAATTGCCAGAGGTGAGGGGCAAAGATCTCATTCATCAGAGCTTGAAAGGTGCCCGGAGCATTTGAGAGGCCAAACGGCATCACCAAGTATTCAAAATGACCCTGATAAGTGCGAAACGTTGTCTTATGTATATCTTGCTCATGCATTCTGATTTGGTGATATCCCGAGCGCAAATCTAACTTGGAAAAGATTTGAGCGCCATGTAATTCATCCAACAAATCCTCAATGACCGGAATGGGAAACTTGTTTTTGATTGTTTGAGCATTCAATCGACGGTAGTCCACACATAGCCTCCAAGAATTATCCTTTTTCTTCACGAGAATAGCTGGGGATGCATAAGGACTTTGGCTCGCGCGTATGACTTTAGTGGCTAGCAATTGTTGGATTTGTTTCTCCATTTCATCCTTTTGGATATGGGGAACCCTGTACGGTCTCACATGAGGAGGTTGGGCATTGGGCAATAAAGGGATCCGATGATCGCATTGGCGGTGAGGAGGGAGTTCAGAAGGCTCACTGAAAACATCAGCAAATTGATGAAGAATCCTTTGGATCGGTGCCAAAATGGAAGTGGTGCTTGAAGCTGTTAACTGTAAATTACAAGCCTGTAAGACATATCCTTGTGCTCCTTTATTTAGAAGGCAAGAAAGTTCCTCAGTACCAATTTCTTTGAGTTGAGCAGCCCCATGGCAAATCTTGAAAGTAATGGGTAAGTGACCATGTTTAGTAATAGAAAACTCATTCCCTGGGAAATTGAAGGAAATGGGGCTGTGGAGGGAGAGCCAATCACAACCTAAAATAATTGCATGATTAGGAAGATGGAGTGCTCTGAATTGGTGTTGAAAAGAGTGTTTTGCAATAGTAAAAGAACATTCACGTATGAAGGAATCTGACGCAAGAGTCCCTCCCCCAGCCACAGTAATACAGCGAGACATATCAGGATGGATGACATAGTTGGATTTAAGGGCAAAAGCTTGATCCATAAAGGTGCCATTGCTGCCAGAGTCTACTAGAGCAACTGTAGAAAGGCCGCCAACTAAAATGTGTACACAGGGTAATGTGGATAGAGGTAGACCAGTCATGGCTTGCATTGAGAGGTGCATAACATGGTCAGTAGCGTCCTGATTATTGTCCTGCTCATCGGTCTCCAATTTCTCAGGGTGCTCAATCTGAGCGACTGGGGTTTGCTGGTCGCCTTGGACCAGGTTAATGAGGGGAATTTTAGTGCATTTGTGACCAGGTACCCATTTGTCCCCGCAGCGCCAACACTCACCTAATTTTCTTGGTCTAGGTGGTTGTGGGTTGGTGTTATCTGGTGGCCGTGATCCAGAACTGGGAGGAGGGAAAAACTTTCCCTGATGGAACACTCGGAGAACTGAACTTGTGGAAAGGCGGCACATAGGATGGATATTGCTTCTTGGGTGGATGACAATGTTCCATATCCTTCGTAAGCCAATATGCCTCAGTTAAAGTAGGGGGACGCAGCGGTCGCAATTGGTATTTAATACCATCACGTAAGCCATTGACAAAGCAACGGACAAACCATAGTTCAGAAATAGCAGGGTTTTCGTCAGAAACTGAAGCCATCAGCTCCTCAAACTGTTTAGCATATTCTGCAACGGTCAGAGAATGTTGTTTCAGAGAATTGAATTGCTCAACCAATTGGTATGCACTGTGACCAGAAAAACGATGCGTTATCATTCCACAGAACGCAGCCCAGGTAGGTGCATTCTAAAATATTTTGGAGCGACGCAACCAAACATCAGCTCTTCCAGTAATGTACAATAGAGCGAGGGAGAGTTTATACTCGTCAGGCGTGCCGGTCACCTGGAAACATTTCTCACTTTGATGAATCCATTCAACAGGATTATCTCCATTGAAACGAGGGAAATCGAGACGAGGACCCTTGGTGATGGATTTGAGAAACTGAGCACGCATGTCAGTTTCGTAATCTTTAGTGTACTGAGTCCAAGGATCTCTGAGTTGGCCGTGCAAAGCAAAGGGAGGATTAGCCGCAGCTGTGTCCACGTCCTGAGAGGGAAAACCTGGAGGTGCCGAGCGGCGAGCCAGATGGTGCTAACGCTGGAACTGAACTCTGCGCGTGAGGTCTTGCTCGTAAGCCAGGCGCTGACGCAGCATCTCCAAGTCCGTGACCTTTTGCTGGGCAGCAGTAAGGTCCGACTATCCCTGGATGGGTGTTGGTGATATCTCATCTTGGTCGTGAAGGGGAGCAGAAGTACCCGGAAAATCAGCAAGGGAAGCAGGTTCGAGAGTTTTCAGAACCGTAGCCACACCAAACATCTGCTGGCTCAAATCTGCTAAAGCCTTGTGTACACCTTCAAAGGATATGTTGAATTGATCTTGTCTGCTGGTAATATTCTGCAGATTGGAGCAAATCGCGAGGATGTCTTGTTGCGTCTCGAAAACATCTTGCTTTAGCAGTTGGAATTCAGCAAGTTGTTCGTCGCCATCAACGGAGCTTTTGGTACCACGACCCATGGTCACGATCGGAACAACGGAGAGGGGATTTTACCACTGGATGACCAGCAACCAGGCTCCGCAGGCCGATCCTGCCGCCGCCACACGCCCACGTCGCCGATAGTGCACTGATCAGCGATAGACTTGGGATTTTACCACCAGCGAAATGTTCACTAGCAACCAATCCGCGCTACTGATCTGCACGCGAAGGATTCGTCACCGCCAACACGCTGCCCCGCAGGAGCACGCCGCCGCTAGAAGGGAGGGATTGGGTGGGATTTTACCAACTCCGCCGGAGCCAACCACGCCAAAACGACCGTCGCCACCAAGGAATTTCTCGCTCTGATACCACTTTGTCAAATCCTGGAACTAAATCGGCAAATCGAATACGCAAAACAGTATAGTACGGCTTCAAATCGGGATGATACCCTGATATATCATATATAAGTGTATTGTTTAGCACTCAAGCAGTTCAGAGATGAGATGAACAGAGCTACAACCCAGCCCTTTAGTAGGTAGCAGTGAGTTGGTGGATTAACGATCACCCACTCACTTTAACGGAAAGTAAAACGGTGACAAAACTGGACCAGCTACAGGATGCATCTCGGTCGTTGAGTGGACGTCGACTGACGGCAGCGAAAACGGACCGTCCGATTACTGAATCCATTAGATAGCCTTTGCAACAGAATTTGACACTTCTTTAGATATCCCTGGGCAGCGGTGCTGACACACGGATACAAATATGTGGAAACGTATCGGGCCAATACGGATGCGGGGATACGTTAATTTTTAAAAAACACTGGTAGAGGGATACAGCTGGATACAGCTGGGTAGTTTAAAAATATATATATACTATACATATCAAAATTTGAGTAGAAAATATGAGGATGTATAGTAAAAGTTGTAGATTTGCATATCTTTATGATACATGTATACATCACAAAGCCATGTACAGATTGGTATGATCGATTACAAATTATATGCACATGCGCAACATAGCTATATATATCAAATATGTATGATTGATAGATTGATGGGAGTGAGTTATATATGCAAACCATACCTAGACGATCGATTGATCGGAGTCAGGGAGTTGTTGCACCGGTGCCGACGCGTATGATTGATTGATCCGATCCTACGGCAATGGTCGTCGGCATCTCGTCGGCATCGTCGTGCTCTAGCTGCCGTTGCCGCCTTGCCGTTGCCGTCGTTGATCAAGTGATCAGGAGAGAAGAGACCGACAAGCGTCAGTGTGTATGATCTCTATCACATGATCGATCCTTTGGCTGCCTTGTTTTGGGCCGGTCCAACCAAAAACAACTGGTACCCGTATCTGTATCGGATACGGTATCTAACACAAGGGTATGTACGCTCTGTGACGTATTGGTCCTGTATACCTCTCTTCTCTCTCTCTCTATCTCTAGTTTGGGAGTGTGATGATGGCGTGGATGTAGAAGAAGCAGACAGGGTAGGGGAATTTATAAGGAGGGATGGAGCAAGGTGAAATGTGGCTTGTTACAATGGCTTAGGGAGAAGCCATGGAAATTCACCGCCTTTTTCTATCACTGACAGCGTTAGCCCCTGCAATTTCAAACTTTCAACTGCTAGTCATTTCACTTTTTACTTCGGCAGCGAGCCAGCAAGATGAATACTTCCTCTGTTCCAAAATATAAGGCGCACACGCATCCGAAGACTTATAATTAGATTTATAATATGTTGATTATATGACATAAAAGTGATATCATTAGAAAATATTTTTAAAAACAAATTTAATAATACTATTTTTATGTCACATAACTAAAATATTATAAGTCTAATTATAAATCTTAAAATACATTTGTGCTTTATATTTTAGGACCGAGGGAGTAATTTGTTAGATGGTGGGGCCTACGTCTCCAGCTAAGCGAAGCCTTGACAAGCCCAAACCCACCGCCACCAGGTCGGCGCCGCCCTCCTCCATCCACGGCCTCCGCGGCACGGACGTCGCGCTGTGAACGCGGTGGGCAAGGTAAGGGACGCCAGGCTGCGCGCCGAGGAAGCGAACGACGCCGGGGAGCTCTGCTCTGACCACCTGCTCGTGGTCGGCTCCTGCTGGACCGCCCCTGGCGTGGACTGCTTCATCGACGCCGAGCGCCTCGGCGCAACCGACGCCCTGGAGCACGTGTTGGAGATGGCGCAGGACTTCGCCGTGCTGGCTGCTAGCGCCCGCCAGGATCTGGGCGGCGGCACCAACTGAGAGGGCTCTGAGTTCGGTGGGACTTGATCGCTAGTTGCTGGTCCGTCGCTTGCGTTTGCCATATACTCTCGTGATCTTGTGTTTACTTCTTGCATGTTCTTGTGTGATCTTGCGCATTGAGACTATGATTCAACTGTGTTGGTTCCTGCTGCTACCTGGATGGCTGGATTCTTTGAACGATCGATATGATGCACCTGTTTTCCTTGGATGCATGCCTAATTGTTTTGTTCGTTGATGTGTGTTGATCTAACTGGAATTATCAGGATCAATGCATGTGTTGCAACAAGTTACTGTTATTAGCTGCTACTGCGTACTACTAGCGCTCCACTGTACTTTGTGCTTGAGTTGGAATAGTTTGTGGCTAGCTGTGCACAGCTGCATCCATGATATTGCTTTCATCTGGAATTGCGCAAATGCAGCCATGCAGTGTCTTGAAATTAGGGGAATCAGTGTACTAAGTAGTTGAGATCGAAGTGGGTTGGTTTATTAGACTTCAGAACTTATTTCACACAACTTGCTTCAAGTACCAATAAAGATTTTAATCACTGTGAGCCTATGATCATTTTTCAGTACCAATAAAGAGTGATTAGTTTCATTTTATCTTTCTCTTTGTGCATAGTTTTGTTGGATTAAGTTGCTTTTCGCATGTCTTCAGTTACTTTCAAGAAAAGAATTTCCAACTGAAACTCCATCTGAAAAAAATGTTTAGGATATACTTAGCATTTCAGGATGACTGATCATGATTATACAACTGATCAACAACTGATCACGCGACCCCATGGCACTTACACACAAAAACCGTTGCTCAACCAAACCAGAGTCAGTTCGGGAACCTGCAGTCCCGGCGTATCTCGCCGTTGCCCGCCATCCTGACCCCGACCCTGCCGAGCTTCCTCATCGCCGCGGTGAAGTCCTCGAAGAAGGCATCCTGGTCGGCGGCGTAGAGCTCGACCGTGCCGCGCGACCTCGGGTCGGCGTGCAGCGCCTGGTCTGAGCCCAGGAGCCCCCTGCCGTCGCGCAGGTTCTTGTAGTAGGCGTTGTCGAACCGCAGCGGCGTCGCGCCGTCCAGGAACGCGAACCCGCTCCGGTTCGCGGCAGCACCGCAGGCGCCGCGCAGCTGCGCCGCGAACCCGGCGTCCATGGCCGGGTCGTCCGTCCCGTTTCCGACCCTGTACTCGAAGAAGTTGCACGCGGCCGCGCCGATCGTGTGCGCCCCTGCCACACACACACACACACAAGCGACCGATCACACATGCATGAGGTGCAATTGCAAATGCACAATGCAAAATCGCAAGTCAAAACTCTCTGCCGTTTTCGTGATTGCAGGCTCGCAGCTGATCAGCGAATGTACAAATGCAATGCACGTACCCGAGAGTGCGATCATGTCGGTCTGGGACAGGCCGAGGCCGGAGAAGAAGCCGTTGAGCTGGTCGAGATCGAAGGTGCCATGCGGCACGACGACGCTGCTCCGGGTGGATGCCGTGCCATCGTACCTGCCCAGCTCCACCTCGTAGTTCGGTCCTCCGCTCTGCAATCGTTTCCACCATGGCGTACGTAGCATCGATGATGATCCCGACGTACGCGGCCTGAATGATGCATTGGATGCATGAGAGGATTGGGGTCATGGAGTTTTTACCAGGAGGACGGAATCCCGAGCTGCCAGGGCCAGTATGTCGGCGCAGGACACCTTGTGCCGGCATCGCGGGTCGCCGTCCACCGCGGCCTTGGCGTTTATCACGGTGTGAAACCCCTCCGGTTTCAGCGTCTGGTCGTCGGGGCTCCGCCACTCGTCGTCGCCGTCCGTGTCCATGATCATGATCGACGCGTCGCAGCCCTGCCCAGAGATCATCAAGTTAATTAATTCAGGAGACGATCGACCATCGACCATCATTACACGGACGGTGAATGAGCGAGCTTACGTACCCTGACAGCGCAGTCGTGGAAGAAGAGCCTGAGCGTCGCCGGCGCGGCGACCGGCGAGTGCGCCATGGACTGGTGGACGGCGCCGCGGACAATGCTCTCGAGGTTGGGGCAGATACTGGCGTAGTAGTCCGGCCTCAGCTGCGCACTAGTCACCATTGGCGAGAGGGCGACGAGAAAGGCCAAGAACCGGAGGTTGTTCATGGCGCCGCTCTTAAGGATCATGTTTCTTTTCTGCTTAGTGTTAAATTAGCTAAAGCTGTTAAACTGTCTGAGCTCGAGGTGGTTCGCAAGCGATGAGAGCGTGCGTTTATATAGAAGAAGAATGTTGGCGTGTGGCTTCCACGCCCCGAGCCATTAATTAAGCTTTACGTGCTTATAAGAATGCCATTATGCAGATGCTGATTGTTTAAATGGGATTTAATTAGTCAATATAGATGGTAGCTGATGTCCATGATTGATCACAGCTCATAACCTGGATAATATGGCATGAGAAAACCTCTATTATACCTATCACAGATTTTCATATATTACTCTCTGATGCACTTTAGAAAATACTCTCCATTTTAAAATATAAAAGATTTTTGATTTTGCATAGTCTCCAATGTACAACTTTGACTACTACTTTTTGGATAAGTATGTAAGTAAAATATTATAAAATTATATTATGGAATGATTGTTAATGGCAAATCTAATGGTATCATTTACATCTAACCAACCTAAGTCGTTTTTTATTAATTAGTGATCAAAGACAAAGAAATTTGATTGCACATTTTTTAAAAGTACTTCTATTTTGAAACGGAAGGACCATTACCCTCTGATGAGCGATGAATATTTCTTTTTTGAAAATGCAGTGATGATAATTTAGTCCTTGTACTAAAAAAAAACCCTTTTGGCTCCGTATTCTTACTAAAGGGGTCCATGTACAGTTCTAATCTTGTCTGCCCTACGTATTTTGATGATGAGACATTGTAACACTGGCGTTACCCATCCAGCGTGGCGTTGTACCTGTCCATCGTGGCCAGGTTCCTCCATCCGATCCCCTCGACACTAGCCACGTCTCTCTCTTCCCATGCCGTCATCCACCATCTCCAGCCTCTAACAGTGATGCACACATCGACTCTGCGCATCTCGACGCTAGCGAGCAGACGGCAACGTCTTGTCACCTGCTCGCCTGCTCACCTCGACAGTGTCGTTCTCGCGCACCACGCCCGTGCCATCCTCACCGATGCCACACACTACCACATGGAGCTGGACTATAGCGGGACCGTCTATACATGGCTGCCGTCCTCCTCTGGTCGTGGCGCTTCTCCCTTTGCTTCTCCCTTTGCTTCTCCCTCCCTCTCTCTCTCTCTATGCTTCGGCTGCTTCGTGATGTCTCGACCTTGTGAGGATTGAAAGAATCAATTCGGTAGCAACCCGAGTGCTTCTGCTTTTTGCCCCAAAGCAAGAGACCACCCGACCCAAGGAGATCCGTGAGTTGGTGTGCAAAGAATTGGACCAAATCAAGAAATAGAGAGACGGGAGAAGACAACCACAGGCTCATAGGTGGAAGCTGCTTTTCCACTATTTTCAGACCACATCGACACCATCGTGCCACCTCGCCGCTCTCCAACCTCACAGCTACGCTCCTCGCCACCTGCCTCGCGAGCCACCTCCACACCGCGGCCACTGCACCTTGAAACGATCTCAAGAGGACGGGGCAAGCGACGCAGTGTGTGGAGCACCGACGCAGACTGGAAGGTTTCTCGTCTACTCACTTGATTTCTTCAATGCGCATGTGCTATGAGACAAACCGTGTCAGCTGCTGCTTGGATTTCTTTTCGCTAGAATCAAGTGAAATTATCTAAGTTAGCAGTGAATTGACTGAAACATTTGAGCTTCTCGCCTTCTTCGAGTGGCCCTGATGTGTGCTAGGCCGTGAAACGCCAGCTACAGCTCGCCGAATTGGAGGAGATCGAGCTGCATCTCACTGGTAATCTGTTTTTTGTGGATGGGAGGAGTGGCACCACTGGTATGGGTGTCGATGACACCATTGCTTCAGTTGTGGATGGACAGGGGTCAGGGAAGCACACCGCCGGCTCCCTTCTCTCCTCCTCTCGGCCTTGGGAGGTGAGGTTGGCGTCGGTACAGGCCTTGGGAGGCGAGCAACAGCACGAAGAGGAGGGAGAGACGGAGGATGCACGGCTCCATGACCAGCATAGGAAGAGAAAGGGAGGGGGGAGAGAGAATATAGAGAGAGAGAGAGAGAAATCCCGACTTGCTAGAGGCCGAGACGCCTCATTAGACGGTTACGGCGCCACGTCATTAAAATACATACGGCAAATAGTATTAGGATAATAGGTGGACTCCTTTAGTGAGAATAGGAAGCCAAAAGGGCATTTTCTGAGTATAAGGACTAAAGAGATTCCATCGTGCAAGTTTAATGACAGAGTGCATTTTACTTCTTTTTGATACTGTCATTACTGACATAATTTCACAAAGCCACGTGGAAAATCACAATGTCCATTATTACAACCTCTCAAGGGCCGCATGAATGTTATGTTGACAAATAGCCCTTACAAACAATAGAAACAATCTACATGGCTATCTAGTGTAAAAACAATAACAAAAGCAACGAATCAGATGAGCTAAGATGAACTGTACCGTCAACAAAAGGAAAAACCTACACTACCTTGGCCAACATGTAATTATTAAGTTTCCCAATGCTTCTTTCGTCAACTGGATACACATGATCATTAGGCTACTGACCTGTTCGACTACAAACAATGAAAATCCAAGGCCTGGTTTGGAATGAAGGATTTTTGTTGGAATTGCTCCGTGTCCTACAAAATACCAGCGCTCCAAATGAAAACTAAGTGGCAGCACATGTTGATCTATTTGCCATCATGATGTCCCGCTCCAGTCAGAATGCTCCAAAATTGCATTGATCAATGAGTTTAATCATGCCCAGGAACAATAGATTAGCACCTACTTGGAAAAAATTGCGGAAGTTCCCCAACGTTATCGCATCACGGATTCTTTAACATACCATTGATCTCCAGTACTGCAAAGACGTGGGTTCCAGAGTTACATCAAACTTCCAAGTGGCAGCAGGAAATGAGAAAACTGGATAGCACCAATCAGACTCACAAATATTTCAGGCAGATGTTGAGGAAGCGAGCATGTTGCTGGCTCTGAGATATGGTAACAGAACCTTCAATATTCTGGTCTTTCTTTAGCTCGATAGGTTCAAATAAGTACAATAGGGTCTGCAGAAGGGAAAAATATTCAAAACATTGTTGTGGATGCTAACAATGCAATTTTCTAGGAATTTCAAATGAACCATATGTACGTAGATAAAAAAGGAAAATCAATATGGTACTGTTTAAAGCAATCAAAGCAATCACCTGCTGCCAGTGAGTAGGCGCATCCTCTGGTGCAGTTGACAGAACGATCGAGACATCTGGTTTTTTCTTTTTATTGCTTGGGCTGGCATTTTGTGTGTTCCCATCCAAGGATTGGCTTGCTTGCTTCTTGGATTTCTGGCGAACTGGTCCGTTGAACTCGACATCGAACCAAAATGCAAACCCATGCAATGGAGCTAAAAAGTAACAAAAGCAGAAGAAAGCAGGCTTACATTAATTTTACATCTGAGGGAAAACAAATGAGAAATATTCAATTACTATTTTCTTGTACCCAAGATTAAGTTGCTTTTCTCATGTTTTCAGTTACTTTCTAGGGAAAAAAATTCGATTAGAATTTGCATTAATAATTTCCAAGTGAAACTCCATCTGAACAAATGTTTAGGATATACTTAGTTTTCCATGCTGGAAGCAGCACATGAATAACAGACACATGATAAAAAATGTAAGCTCAGCAAAGATCAAATGATCAATGATGCTAAATCAACATAACTTCCAGTAATCATTCACTAAACAAAAGTTAAGGCCATGTGGGTAATACAAAGAGAGGATGTACAAAGAGAGGATGTACCTATCTCACATGTAAAAAGAATGAAATACAACTGACCTTGCAACATTGATGTAAACTTAAATTCAGCGGTAATGGTTTCAAGCTCTGGAGCTTGTATGGTATAACAATCCACCTGCGCCACCTACTCCAGGAACCCCAAGTAAGTTGTGCTCAAAACAAAATAATTCAGCTCCGTTTACAAATGTAGAGTTATACAAAGTATAGCTGCACGGACAGGAATTATATGTTGAGGTCTGAGAGTGATATGCACACAAAATGCATGTCAAGCAGAGAAGAATACACAGTTCAGCAAGAACTAATAATTGGGATCTCACCACTGTTGGCCATGTCAAAACATTCTCTCCGCTAATCGTCTCAACAGAGGGCTCCATGAATGCACATTGTTTTGCAAGAGGCATCATTGAGGACACTGAAATCAAGCAAAGAAAACACTAGAAATTAGTCTGAGAATGAGGAACAATAGTTAGCTTCCTCGTCAAGCTATCTCTGGGAGCTATTGTGCATATTATGAACAAATAACTAATTGAGCTTCATCATATTTCCAGAATCTATACTAGTTATAAAGAGAACATATATAAGCTACAATCAACTCACTTTTTATACCATATACATCTCTCCAGAAGTAAATACTATCCTGATATCTCTGAGAATTTGTAATAGGTGCCATATAAAGCTGCAGCACAAATATTTCTTCTATGTCAGCATGACAATTTTCCAATAGAAGTGTCAATTAGATAATTGCTTGATAAAATTTTGCCCAAACTCTTACCAATGCATGAGATGGAAGAATAAGACCCCCTGGCTTAAGCCATTTATCCCTAGCAAAAATTACGCTCCCTAGCATACTCTACCATCAACATGACTTTATGTCAAATTCCACAAATAGCACAGATGTAAAGTGGCATGTGGAATAAGTCAAATGGTACAAACAAGATATTTATAGATACCTCATACAGAAGCATGTAGCCCATCCATTCAGATATGATGACATCAACTTTTTCTTCAATATTGACATCCTGCATTCGAGATAGAATTTTAAGGATGCTGGGACAACTACAATCAAGATAGAATTTCAACGATGGTGGTAGTTGGCTATAATCTCAGAAGCATGAGAATGCTTCAACCTCACATCGAAGTATGATAAAGATTTAGGTACATGCAAATGGTGGCAAAATGGCAAAGGCTAGACAGAAAAGGTGTACCTCAATTCGACCATGCAAAACAATGACTTTGTCAGACAGCTCATTTTCTCTCACAATTTCCATTGCCTAAACATGTTTAGATTAAAAAAAGAATAAACATTAACATTTATAGAAGCTAGTAATAAAATAATGTAAATATATATATCAGCAGAACTGCAAAAACATTTTACGAAGATACATATTATTTAGCAGATGGAGTAGTAACAGAACATCAAGCAAGGGATTTGCTATAGGTGGCACCAGTTTTCAAAGCTATCAAGTATTTATTTGATCCCTATTCTAGAAAAATGTGTCTATTTGATCACAAGGTGCTTCTCTCCATGTTATATTTAGTTGTTAACTGGCACACAGGAGGGCTGGGGGTTGGACCTTGTCAACAGATAGAAGGTTTACTATCCAATTTGAGAACAAGGTTAACATGTATGAAACACAAAATTACGCAGCTCAACATTAGCTTATTAAATACAATTGTAGTTTGGCAATCTCAACCGAAAGGGGAAAAAGAGGGAGAGGGGAGGATCTACCTGTAAGGCAATATCACTTGCATCAACTGCATAGACCTGAGAACACAATAAACTCGTCAAGGAGATGAATTACAAATGAACGAAAACAAGAAATATTTCATGACATATCATGAAATGAATTGCCACATAGAAATTACTAAAGAACAATACGCAGCCTCGCTCAAAAAGAATACGTATTATTATACAACATACATGTGTTTTTTTTGAAAGAAAGGGTTAAATTGCTGCGACCAAAAGAAAGATGCTTCAAAGCACAGAAAAGTGTAAACATGGGTACTGCTAGTATTTGGTAAATATCCAGTATAAGAGATGTTCTGGTTCAGATCAAATGATCAATGCATTAATGCGGCTCTCTATCAGACTGAAATGAGAAAACGCTCAATTTGTCAAGCCAGGCAGCCAACTATTACTATCTCAGGTCCATTTAAAAGTGCAATGATTCTGGTAAATTCACCAGATAAGAGCATATTCGTTATATGGCATCAAAGTGGCAGATCTTCACAGAAAAAGGGACACAGCTTAAGACTGGTAAAACATCATCAACAATATATAGCCGCTGTTTAGTTTCCTGGAACAGTGGCGCTGGAAAGAAGAATTATTCTGTCCCTTGAGTGCTAATACAATTTTGGGGGAAAAGATTATGCCACTGGGTCCTCTCACTCAGTGGATAATGCCACCATATTAACGTTGAGAATACCAAGCTATTGGTCAAATATTTTTTTCACAAATAGATAATTGTAAAGATCCAAATAACTGAATCTGACTTCATGTTTATACAACTGATCAACATCTGCTAAGTATGAATTGACTTAGTGACCACCTTGTACAACAAATAAGAAAAATATGAGTGAAAAACCTGAAGAGCAGCAAACTTTAGAAACACACTGAACATCTATAGACTACAGAGTGAGGGATACTTCCAAAAATCAGCAGAACTTGTAAATTTCTATTATCATCTGCAATACGTAAGTGCACAGCTAATAACTAACTACTGAAGTTACCCGAGTGGCACCAGCAAAAGCACAAAAGATAGAAAGAACGCCAGTGCCGCAGCCAACATCCAACACAACCTGGAAATTGTCATTTCAACCAATCATGAGACCTAATTGAGTAGCCAAGAATCACGTAGTCCACAAAACATATAAACTGTAAGATGACTCTGACCTTGCCTGAAATTAAATCTTGATGATGCATAATAGCATTTCTGTACGTATTAGTTCTCACATGATCCTGCAATTAGCAACCTAAAGATTAGTACCTAATTCAAAAATGATGATATTGTATTAGCTCAAGACCTGAGCAATCCACAGACACTACTGAAATCACCTAGACAACGTAAACAACAGAAAAGAAAATCAGTGTGAATATTAGTGCATACATGCTGAGGCATCTTTTTTTAACTATGTTTAATAGGAAAAATGAGCATAACATGCAAGTATGGCACTCTGTGTAAGGCAATCAAGCTACTGCTCATACTCTACCATACATCCCAGGTTGCAAAACCAATAGCTTACATTTGAAAAGATGGTCTGAAACCAGCATCTCAGAATTTCCAGGTACGTAACAAACAGTGGCGGAGGGAGGGGAGACTGGTCCACGTAATGCAGTATATGACTCGTTCTAGGTTCCTAGCCCTCTATATTCCAAGGAATTTGTTTGTATTAATATATTTTGGCCCCTCTTATCAATATTGTTGCAATGTATGTCTAATTTCGCACCCCTTGTCTCTGATTGCTTGCTCCACCACTGGTGACGAACAATGCTAGCATTTAAGCATAGCATTTGTGCAACAACGGTGTTATGTTAGTACCTCCATAAGGAATAGGGACACATACAATTTTGCTATTTAATTTTCCGACTAACTAAAATAAATCGTGGTGTCTCCACTATTCCCTTTTGTGGCTTATATTGTGCTGTATAAGTGATTGAACTAGTGATCATTAATCCTTTACCTGCCAAACAAAACTTCAGATCCAACGGCGTATGGTCTAAGACATATATATTAGCCATCTGCTCGTGCAAGAGCATGATTCTCACGATGTGTACTTAGCCAATAAACAGCCACAACTACGCGAGTTTATACACTACTTAACCAATGCAAACACTAGGTCGCATCCTCAGAGGTGGTAGAACAGTAAAAAGCCCCAGGAACCGTCATCCCGTCAACGGAGACAATCCCGCCAACTCGATCCACAGATCGCTGCCCGCACAAAACAAAAACCCTAACCCCACCAGCGCAACAGCCAACGCAGGCAAGCGCCCAACCCTCCGACACGAAGCGGGATTCATAGAGAGAGTGCGTGTGCGTGTGCGTGCGTGTCCGCATAACCTTGAGCATCTCCTCGTGGACGCCGATGTGGGAGTAGGCCTTGAAGTAGGCCATGTCATAGTCGGTGCAGGGCGGTGGCGCGGGATGCGGCGACGCCGACGACGACGCCTGGCCCGGAGGGGAGCCCATGCCGCCGCCACCGCCGCGCCGCGCCCTGCGCGGACGCGGCAGCGGCAGGTGGCCGTTACCGTCCGCACCGCCGGCGAGCATCGGGGCGGCCAGGGAAGGTGTTGTGTGCCCGTCGCTTGTCACGTCGAGAGGGAGGCGAGGGAGTGGAGACCGGCGACGGCGAACTGCTTTGGAATTCAGATTCCTCGCGTGGGCTCTCTCGTGCTCAGATGATCCAACGGGCCCCGTTAAGCCTTGTTTGGTTAGGCCCATCCCGGCGTGGATCGTGGCCCAATTCAGGGCTTGTTTGGTTCCGAGGGAACTAATCCCTTAGGGGAACCAATCCAAAGGGGGATTGGGTTGATCCCTTCTCTTCACCCAATCCCCACTGGGATTAATCCCCTCCCCCTCCCCCACCTCAATCCCTGGAGCTGTGCTAGCGAATACATTACAGCCAAACGAAATCCAAAACAAAAAGAGGTGGTGAAGAGATTGAGAAGGCTATTGACTGTTCATGGGAACAAACGAGGCTGAAAGGAGAAGGAGGTTAGGGTTCGGGTGAAGTGAAGAGCGCGCGCGCAGACCTGCGAGTGAAGGGGGTCGACGGCGAGTACCGCGCGGATGCGGCGGGAGGCCGGCTCCCTGTCCGGCGGCGTCGGCCGTTGGCGGCTCGCTTCCCTTGTGCCTACCCTCCTCTTCTGTCCCGTGGTTATACTGGGATTGTGGGGAGGGGAGGAGCCCGAGAAGGAGAGCGAAGGCGGCGATGGCCGGAGGCGAGAGAGAAGGTGGGCGCAGCGGAGTCCACCACCGCAGCCAGCCCGAGCGAAATCTGAGACTGACAGGGTGGGGCGAGGAGGAGAGGTGGCACTGCGGCGTCGGGGACGATGAGAAGAGACATGGCAGCGGCGGTGAAGGAGATAAACCACCGGAGGAAGAGGAGAAGTGCGAGGCTCACCGGGGAGAAGTCGCCGTCCCGCGTAGTCGTCGTTGCCGTTGCGCTCGCCGTCGCCGCCGCGCTCGCTGTCGTTCGCTCGGCCACCGCTCGCAGAGGCCGCGTGGATTCGTTCCGCGGGTGAGGGGCCGAGGCTTCTCTCCCCGGTGGATTGACAGGGTTTGGGCCGGGAAATTCCTCACCCCGGCCCAAACCAAATGGATAAATGGGCCAATCCCGGGAACTCTCCCCGGCCGGGCTGATCCACAGGGATTGGGCCGGGATCCCGGCCGGGATGGGCTAACCAAACAAGCCCTCACGTGGATCATCCTTGTCAGGGAACTATTTTCGGATGGACTTATTTCTGCATTTGGATGGGGCCGGGGTGGGAAATTTCCCGGCCCAATCCACTTCGATCCACCGGGCTAACAAAACTCATCTCAGACTCGTGGAACGGATCCACACGACGCGAGCGCAGCGTCTGTGCTCGAGCGACGGCGGCGGCGACTGTGATGGCGACGGCGACGGCGACAGTGACGGCGGCGACAACGGCGACGGAGACTGCATGAGACGGTTACTTCCTTCCTGCTTCCTTTCTTCTAGGTGGTTGTGCTGTCTTGCTTGTGCTTGACGTGGTTGGATGGATGTGTGTGTGTGGGTGTAGGGGTAATGGAGGCGGCTGGCAGGGGGAAGAGGCGCAAGCGAACAGGAGATGGGCGGCGAGGCCGACGCCATTTACGGCGGTGCAGTACGAGGAGCTGGAGCAGCAGACGCACATATACAAGTACCTGGTGGCCGGCGTGCCCGTCCTGCCGGATCTCGTGCTTCCCATCCGCCGCGGCATCGACTCCCTCGCCACTTGCTTCTACCACCACCCCGTCACCCGTACAGCCCCCTCCTCTTCTTGGCATCATCATTACCGCAAATCTTGTTTAGTGTGCGGCTTCTTTGTTTATTCCAATCAGGTGTACTTTGCATCCATCTGTTTACTGGCTTGTGTCTTTTGTTAATCCGGGATGCGCGATTCAAGAAACGCGTGCTTGCCTCGTGTTATCCCGGATTTGCTACCGGAAAGTTTGAGGTTTTTTTAATCCAAACCCGTGCCCTCTTCCAGAGTCAGCACATGATTTGAGGAGAGAGCTTGCCCTTCATTTTCTATTTGATTCGAAATAGGACTTGCACTTCCTCATATCTAAAACACAGGCATGTTTATTAGCATGCTGAAAACAAACAACTTCAAGCTCCTAGAATAGTAGCTAATTTCATTTATCAGCACAAGTTGTCTAAAATGAACTACTGAGAAAATGCTCACAACAGTAGTACTGAGTGTCTTACGGGGCATGTTGTAGTCTGAATTGTGCTGATTCTTTTCTTCTTTTTTGTTGGTCTCCTCGATCCTCCTCTGTCCATGGGTGACATGAAGAATGAGAGCATATTTTTGTATAGAATCCATTTCCTTTCTTAATACAAAGATAGCCAGCTCTCTTGCATGTTATAAAAGAAAGCAATACTGAGTGGACACTGGATAACAAGAACGAAGTATTCCCCAAAATATTCAGAAGTAAATTATGTTTACTCAACACATTTGATTATTGACAAAATATATTATTTTTGCTTAGCAAATTTGATAAATCGGGGTTGTGAAATGGATTTCTATTAATTATTCATTCCCAATGTGTGTTTTAGGTATTTCATTGTAATCAACGACATGCAAACAGATCAGTGGAGTACCATGGAATCTGCCTTCCCAGCAGATAATGGTGTTAGTAGCAAAGTAGCTAATGCTTGCAGCTCTGATAACGGCTATGTGCACAAAATGAGAAGACTTGGTAAGAAGCGCTCAAAACAATTGTTGCTTAAGAAAGCTTGTCCGAAGGAATATTCAGATTACATGGAGCTGGATTCAGCAAAAGTTCTGAAAAAATGTGATGGCCAACCACTTGCTCTTGTTAGCATGAGCCAATTCCTACGAAAAAAGGGTTGGTCGACAGAATCAAGCTACGAAGATGTGTGCAAGCAGCTAGGCTGTCATCTGGAGAAGGAGGACACCTTAGAAAGAATGCGACGGGTGCTTACCCATAGAGATGCCAGTCTGACTGGCCATGCTCCCAAAGCTTGCTTGCTTTATTTTGGTGTGTTTCCAAGTGGTCATCCGATTAGGAGGAAGAGTCTGATGAGGCGAACATCACTCAATACTCTTGATTTTTCTCACGCTGAAGAAAGATGCACATGCATGCTTGTTGTTTGGATGATTACTCACTGAAACTCCCTAGTTGTGAAGTTGTTCTTGAATCAGTTGTTTCATTAGAGTGCGTTTTGTTTCCTTGGAGCAATTTATTCATAGCAATCCATGTGGTACTTGTATTATCCAAATAGAAATTTTATATAACAGGGATTGAGGTGGGGGAAGGATTGATCCCTATGGGGATTGGGTGGAGGGAAGGGGATCAACCCAATCCCTCCCTGGATTAGTTCCCCTAGGGGATTGATTCCCCACGAACCAAACAAGGCCTTACGGTACTAAATATTGGGCTGAGTTTTGGACCTAATTCTGGGTGAGGAAAGAAGATGATGGGCCAGCCTGTATGTCGCGGGCGAGTCCTCCCCCTCGGTTTTGCTAGCTATCGAGCGAGCAGCCGCCCCGGGTTCAACCACTGGATGGAACTCTGTGCCTCTCTCGTCAAATCAAGGGTTATATTTATTTTTTAACAAAGAAGTAAATCTCTTGCCAAGCCTCTACACATAATCTTTAATGTCACAAGTATCAAAGTTGAGTAAGTCAACCTGTCAGAATTTGATCAGTTTCGACAAAACCAACCATAGCAACAAAGAAATTAAGAGACGCAACACCTACGACACTACTAAGGACATTTACCTTGGTGAGTAGATCGCCTACTTTCAAGGCAGTGCCTTCAAGGAGTCAAGGAGATGACACACGTAGGTCGATATTGTCGAATCACAGCTAATAAAGGCTAAATCGAGGGTTTTCACCCTAAAGAGCATGTACCAATGCATGAGACACCGTCATACCCTCGTTGCTGGATCCAAGTAGTGAAGGTCAAAGTCACCAGCATCGAAGATAATGCCTTCAAGAGGGGACGGCGCACGTACATCATCATTGCTGGATCCAACCACTGAAGACCAGATCAGGATTTTTCACCCTGTAGAGCATGAATCAGTGCTCAAAGATGCCCCCATATCCTCGTCGCTAGATTCAATCAAAGAAGATCATATCACCATCCTCACGCCAAACCTCCCATGCCACCACCAAAAGCCCCTTGGAGCTTCTGGAGTGTGTCATCTCGTTGTCAAAGAACATCACAACGTTTCGAACTCGTTGCTCTACCATTCAACCCGGCGGCGCCCACATCGCCCATTAGAGAAACCAAAGGAAGGGGAGCTAACGACCCAGGGCAAGGGAGGAGAGGCTTCAACGCACCGGTGGCCGACCTCCAGCGGCAGCAAGGGGACGAGATGCGACGGCGGTGCCTAAGGAGAAACCCTAGTTTCGCCTCCTAAGCCGCACGTGGGGGCTTAGGAGATGTCTTGGATGCTCCCAGTTGTTGGGTTTCTAAGGAAAAAAAACCACTCTAATGCAATCTCCCTTTTACGTGGATGGGTGAAATCCGATGATCTCAAGACCCAAATTATCACAAAGAACTTAAAAGAAATTCACAATATTGACAAAACATGCATCTTCTATAACATACAATTTCAACTCAAAATTCGGTTCACACGCCGAGAAACAAAAATGACAAATTCTAGTGTGAGTAATATCCGAATGTACTATTCACGGCACAGTTATTACTCACATTAGATTTCGTATTTTTTGTTTCTGGATGTGCAATCAAATCTAGATGTTTGATTTTCTTTTTCTTTTTGAAATGGTAGATGCATATTGCGTTAATATTGTCCAAAAGTTTTACATTTTTTGTGACTTTTTAGATCTCGACCTGGTGACCATTTGCATGTAACCACCTAAATGTGAGGTTGCATATTAGTTGTTCCCATTATATCTCGCCCTCGTATGTCCATAAGAATGGTTTTCAATAGCGTGACAAAAAAAAGCATCCCCTCGTCTTTCTCCTCCCACACTTCCCATGCTTCCGCCACCGAGCTTCTCCTCGTCTCGTACGCTCACACTCACCCCACGCTCTGGCTTCTTCTTGAACTTCGACAACCTTCCCCGATGAGGTTGTCATATCTTCTAACCATGGTTGTGGAGCCTTCGACGCGTTAACTCAAATGAGGGTAGTCAGCGGTGGATCCAATGATGATAATGGCTATGTCCTTTTCAGATTATACACATATAATTATCAAACAGGTTGCAGTAGATGTGTTAGTGCACCGTGGTCATCGACGTAGGCCCCCCCCCAAGGATATTGAAAGGCGGTCATTCGTGCCCTCAAAATCAGGCAACAGCGGTGTTCATGTTGTGATGGCAATAGGCTTCGCCTTCAGTTGTGCCTCCCGCTGACTCCGCCTCCGTTGGGCTTTGCTGCCTTCCTCAGTGTGCAGTCCAACTACTACTACAGCCACACCAACACCTTCATCAACGCTCCACTCCATGCACAAGCGCAACGAGTCGCACACCCAACCGCGACAGCTACTTCTGGTGGCTCCCTGTCCAGTCTTCTACTTCTCCTGCCCGGTCTCCAAGTAGGCTATGTGGACACGAAATGGGCAACATGGGTCAGCCTGCAAACTCCACGTAATTCATCAATTGGCTCGCAGACGACCACTTATTACTACTACTACTACTACTACTAGTATTATTATTATTATTATGCGGGGGTAATTGTTAATATTCGTCCTTGTATTATGTATCAAGGCTGAATATCCCATTGGGTTGGCAAGAACAAGGTCATCAAATTATGGTCAGGATTGGCTGGTGAAAACTAACAATAGTTCATCAAGTTGGGTCAATGCTGTGGTTTAGTCCCCATTTCTGCCCATTGAGTTGGTATTTTCCCTAGCTGGTCGGACCATCGCCATCAGCCCATCAGTAGACATGTGTACATCTGGCTTAAGGCAAACTATTGAATATTCAAATGCTGCAAAATTTGCTCAAAATAATTCTTTCTTATTAAAACACAAAACTTACAATAACCTCATGAAATTGTAAACCCTAAAACCAAAAAGTTTATAATTTTGAAAAGTGTATATCTCCTATGTATTCTTGACAAACAAAATCTAAAAGTATCAGTTTTCATGTCACCATTATAGACACTAGTCATCAACCCATGCGACCGCACAGTCTTGTATTTTAGGGAAAAATTATTTGTTGAGTTGAACAGTTGATATATTTATTTATGTTCAACAACAAAAGAATTACTTTGCATAAAATATACTCTCCGAACCTTTTATGAGTCCAATTTCCTTATGCGATTGGGTTCCGATGCATGTATAATCGTTGGCAGCAACACATGCGTGCATAATCTTTACTATATTATATATGGGAGTTGGTGATTGTGGTGGTGTCACACCCTCACCACTAACAAACAAACAAATAAACTTCTCAAAAATTCCTCTATCAAACTTCCCCAAAAACTGAGGATACATTTTTGGTATCTCAACAAAAACAAAACTTTCCAAAACTCTCTCTAACAAACTTTCCCAAAACTCATATTAGTTAATTCCTCTCTTTGTATGTGCACGCACGGGGGAGTCCCTAACCTCATGATCCTGACATGATTAATCTTCTTCTTCTTGTATATATGTTTGATCTGATGTGGGTGTGTTTGCATGCGTGCGTGCGTGCAGGGATCATCGTCGCGGCGACGCTATTGCTGGTCATCCTCGGATGCTGCGCGGGCGGCGGTATGGCGGCGGAGGAGAAGCGTGTGCTGTAGATATCATGGCGATTCAACATCGTGCACCGCGGGTCGAACGGTAAGCTCCCGGAGGAGATGGCAGCAGCATACATGCGTGCCATTGATGATGGCGCTGATTTCATCAAGTCGATTATCCCCGCGACCAGGGACGGCCATGTCATCTGCTTCCACGACATGACGCTCGATGACACCACCGACGCTGCCGACCACAAGGAGTTCGTTGCCCGCCGCCGCACGCTCGAGGTGCAGTGGGCCAACGTCAATAGATATTTCATCAGTGAGAGCCCCATATATATAACCTCGCCTCATCCGGCTCCACATTTTTATTGATCTGTGACGATCGAACGAACATGTTCTTATATTAATTGGTTTTGTGATTTCTCGCAGCTAAAGGCTGAGGGCGAAGCAGAGATGTGAATTCCGTGACAAATCCCATGATGGTATATGCATTTTTCACTGATCCAATTGTATTTTTGGGTGAATTCATTACTCTGAAATCAATCAATCTACAATTCTACATACACTGATATTTACAGTAGGTAAAAGTGCTGGCGTATCAGAACATTACCCATGTAAATTCTCTTTGTTTTCGTAGGCATGCCGCACATCATCATCTTCGATGAGTTCATCAACATCTCGCTGAATGCTAAGAGGGTCGTCGAGATCTACCTGAAGAAGAAGAACCCCATGTTCATCAACCATCACGTAATTAACCAGCATATATTATGGAATTGAGTTCCATCATAAATGTTTTTTTCATGTCTGTTGGAATTGAGTTGAATCGGCCTTTAGTTCTATCTTTGAGCTTTTATTTATTCTCTTTGATATTCTTTTCATATAATAAAGATGTCAATCAGCGTAGCGGTCTGTACACTTTCTCCTCCTCGTCCTTACATGTGGGACCATCTCGAAATTTTGGCAAACCTATATGTCCGTGACGAAACCTCAATAGATGTCCTCATCCACTGACTCTAAATTTAAAAATTCAAATTCGCCCAAGGTGCTACTCCCCGCAAACAACTTCTACTTCTGTCCGAGCCGAAGCTCAACCAAGTGCTGAGACGAAGCCGAGGACGTGGCATGGAACGTGATAACGATAATTTGACATGCTTAGTAATCTAATTTATTTATCCGTAGCAACGCACATGTATTTTGCTAGTAATCCATGTAGGGCAGATGGATCTACATGTGACGTAAGGATCAACGAACCTTAGGGTACGTATGTATGTAATGGGAATTAAGCATGTATGACAAATCGTTGTATTACTGTTTGGCTTGATTGCACCACGGACTGCAGCCGGGCGCCGGCCCATTAATTTGACTCAGAACGTCGAGTTCTATCGGGGTATATGAGGACTCTAGTACGTATATGAAGTTGTATGCAATGTTTAATCCATGTGCGGTCCCCACGATGTCTCATTAAATCTAAGCCGCCCAAATGAATGGGTATACAATTTGAGTGGATCGGATTATATCTTTTTTTGGATTAACGTGGGGTTTGAAAGATGCCTCCAATTAGTAAATATATAAGATAAGATAAGATTTCAAATATGTTCATGATCAAAGTTTAAAAAAGGTAAAATGTGGTGAATATTGTGAACTTATGCAGTAATTCCAAAGTATTCTATTTGTTTTTTAATACTTATTGCAAAGTATCCATTATCATTGTTTTAAATTGTTCCCTTCCTACGAAGAATACTATTATTGCCGCAAAAAGAGAAGAATACTATTATTGCCTTCTAAATCGTTTTCTTAGTATTTCGGTAATGCGGTGGGTGCATGCTAAAGTTCAACTACAAAAGGAATTGTCACGCCCAAAAGTGGCAGATCTGATATCAATTATACCTCAATAATCAACATAAAATTAAACTCAACGATGTCGCAAACACAGCTCATACTAATGGCTTTATTGAGCATGCTCACCTTTCTGACGAGGTTCTGCATAAGTTCCACGTACATCAGATCAACAGGTGGCATGTTGGCGGAGGAGCAACGCCAAACGAATGCAACATTATGATGTCGTTAAATCGAGTCCAGATTTGAGGAAAGTGTGCAGTTTACACATCAGAGTAGTCTCACTCCACACTACAGACCCCCAGCCATCACCTGCACACCACGTTACCTCTTGAACCTTGAATCTGGCAGCAGAAGGAATTTTTTTTATTAGTTTGTTTGAGATTCTAAATGATTCCCAGCACAAGGGTCTGGCCCTGGTACAAGTGAAAAGCACACAACCAATGTGGCGCCACAACTACAAGATCTTGAGCTTGAACCAACAAACCACTTGTGCCTTTTCCTTTCCTACCATTTTCTGTTTACCAGAAGAAAGGGCCGAAAGGATCAGAATAATAGTATTATTTTGTTTTATTTTGCTTTGATCAATAAGGTATTAAGGTATATTGATTTTTCTATACAGTAGGTATAGTAAAGTAATGCATAAAACTTTGACAACTTTGAGTTTTCAACTAAGAAAACCCAAAAGCTAAAGCATGCCATTATTGCCACTATGAAGTAGCCAAAATGCCAAATTTGTCAACTCCTCATATCATGGATAAACAATGGGATACAGAAAGAATAAAAAGCAATTACCCCTTCATTGGCAGGATTGAAAACATTGAAGCATTTGTGAATATCCTTACCACCACTTTCAGCTAGTATGGTTTGATTCTGAACCTGATTACAGATGGTGAACCAATGGCAGAAAACATATTTGTTCATTGCTGTTACTAATTTATTCACGATGTTCACGTGAGATTCGTCATATCTACATCAACATTTAGTCGTATAAAGTTGACATGTGAACATTTTTATAGTTTGGTTGAGATTCCTGAACAACATTCATCACAAAAAGCGTGAGCCAAACATAAGTGTAAGGGAAAGGGAGATAGGTACCAGAACCAATATGTATACCAGTAAACTGGTACGAGCCAGCCACGTGTTTCCTTTACCTTCCTATTCATTCTCTAATCTTCACTAGCACATTTCCTTTCCTGGAATGGGAAAAAGAAGAACCACTCTGGCAGAACGCGTCACAAACTATTCAGAGTCCATGATAAGTAGCCAAACATACATGTTCTCCTATCAATAACTTATAAAGCTAACTATAAGCATGTCATCAACTACCTCCTCATATCATCGACAAACGGTATGCAATAGAAAGTGCAGTAGAAAAGGAAAGCATCGCGACCTCCTCCTTGTTTGCTGGGTTAAAAGCTTCAAGGTGTTCTGCTCACACCCATTCCTTTAGTCAAGTGTGCCTCGCTTTTTGATGTGATGAGGCGATGGTGAGTATGCAGCATAAAGTGCTGATTCAGTTCCACCAGTTTGTTCCTTGGAAAAAAGCAAATCTTTTAGGTAGCCTCATGTTATAAAACCCACAGATGGCTTGGAGCAGGAGCCAAATTCTCACAGGGAAAGAAACTAGCACAAGCAGTTAGAGGCTTAGAGCTTCAGCAAACAACAATGGGGGGTTTCAGCCACGACCATGTCATTGGAATTCCTTTGGCTTCCTTTGCATATGCTGATGAGAAAACACAAGGAAAACCATCCTGTTCTTCTTTGACTCTTAAGAAGGGTAATAATCTCAGTCTTCTTTCCCATTTCTTCCCTTTCCAACTGCTATACTTTGTAGGTATGTCAATACTAATTTTGTGTCCTTTCCATGATGCAGATAAGAAGAATTCCTTCATTTATCGGATGAGCAAGCTAAGCCAGAAAACAGATAGTTATGTGCAAGGCTTCAAAGAACACAGTAAGTATGCCATCTACTATCCATATTTTCCAACTAGAAGTCGTTACATCAATCAGGCAACAATTCTCATCACCAATAAATCTTTTGCCTTGCAGTAACTCTGGGACCAAAAATTTCAGAAACTGTGAAAGGGAAATTGAGCTTTGGTGCAAAGGTTCTCCAAGCTGGTAGCATTGACAAAGTGTTCAGGCAATACTTTCCAGTCGAGAAAGATGAGAAGCTATTGAAGGCTTTCCAGTGTTATCTTTCAACCACAGCTGGCCCAATAGCTGGAATGCTTTTCATCTCAACTGAGAATATTGCCTTCCATAGTGATAGGCCTTTGGATTTAACATCCCCCAAAGGACGTATCGCAAGGGTGCCCTACAAGGTAATTAAAGCAAAATCCCCTGGTAAAAACTAAATGCTTAATTTTACTGGATAGAAAACCTGGTTAAGAAATATTTGGACGTGCACTTGAACTCAAAGCTGATGAAAATTTTGTCCTTCCGCAGGTCATGATCCCCGCAAGGAGGATAAAGAGTGCTGCAGTGAGAGATAATTTGTATAATCCAGATGAGAAGTACATTGATGTAGTTACTGTTGACGGCTTCGATTTTTGGTTTATGGGTTTCGTCAGTTACACAAAATCATTCAAATATCTTCAGCGTGTAATTTCGGAGTTGAGATGACACGCATAGTCCTGTAATCTCGTATACACTGCATACCATGTGAAATGGTACATGTACATTGGACAAATATAATTGAACAATCATATTGAAATGAAAAGAAAATTCAAATATTACGAACTTATGATATATGCTCAAAGGCCAAAGCATCATGTAATTACCTTTTCCTTACGAAGAGGTTATAGCCATACAGAGCAGGGGCAGCGCCACAACGATTCAACATTATTGAACCGAAAAGCTCTAAATTTGAACAAATCCTACTCGTTGGCCTGGTTGTACGTGGCAAGTTCCAGCCTTCTAGCTGTTGTGGGATCGATTCCCTTCAGTTTTGCTATTTATTTTGGGTCCAACGCCATTCAATTACATAGCATACTTAAATTTCAAAGCTTAATATTTGAACCTCAAACCTTATGCTAATGTAGAGTACCTCGAACCACCATGATGGGAGTGGTGTTGTGGTTATATTTGGTCCAGCCCTTTTTATTCTGGAAGAATATTTCTCTATCGAGTTTTTTTTCCACTAATTAGTGCTAAGAATTGCCACATTACGAACACTTCTATAACTTCTCGAAATAGTGTCTCACCCGAGGATAAAACCTGGGTTCGCGGCTTCCGTGATCCACGCACTGACCAACGCAACTCTCGCGGTGGTTCCTATTTTCTAATCTTTGAATACCAGTCTTCAAAATCCTTGTTGCTCCACTGATAGAGAGGCTCAGTTCTAGAAAGAAAATTCCATCTAAACCAAATATAACAGGAGAATGGTTATATTGAACTTAAAATGGCCTGTTCTAATTATTATTTTTGTCGGTAAAGGAGAATGTATGTTCAACAATTTTTCTAAATCTAGAAAGTGATAGTTCTAGATGAGACCGTTAGGCGGAATAACTATACATATATTTTATAGGCCTCTAGGCGCAATATATAATAAGGGATTTGATAAAATGCCCCATCTTACTTTGCCCTTTGATAAAATGCTCTCTAGGCAAAGTAAGACGGGACGTTTTATCAAAATTTTCATATATAATACATTTATGTGTGTTGTATAAAGGAAGCCAAAAACAGCTATGATCACAAATACAATACATATCTAACACCCCTCTCATACTCATAATGGATCAACAACACTGAGTTTAGAGAGATAAAAGTTGTGCCGTGCTCGAGTCTTTGCCTTCGTGAAGAAGTCTGTCAATTGAAGCTCGGAAGCCACATACTGAAGAGCAATAACCTAACCATGCACCTGTGATTTCATATAATAAGCATCAATACCAATATGCTTGGTAAGCTCATATTTCACTAGGTCTCGAACAATGCTGATAGCAACTGTACAGTCAGACAAAAGAGGAGCGGGTGCAAAAACAGAAACACCAAAATCCTCAAGTAACCACTATAACCAAGTAACCTCCACTGTCAAAAGAGCCATAACTCGCAGCTCAGCTTCTGCATTTGAACGAGAAACTATTGTCTACTTTTTAGTCTTACAAGCAATGAGAGAACCACCCAAAAAAATACAGTAAGCAGAAAGAGACCGACGATCAAAGTGATCACTAGCTGAGTTCACATTAGAATATGCCAGGAGCTGAAAAGAGTTGGAGCATGGAAAAAAAATGGCACATGATAATCCCATGAAGATAAGCAAGACACGAAAAAGGTGACTATAGTGAAGCTGAGTGGGAGCAAAGACAAATTAACTTAGGATATGCACTGGATACGAAATGTCAAGACAAGTGACACCCAGGTAAACAAGACACCTAACAAGATGATAACGAGTAGGATCGTCAAGAAGCTCACCATCAGTAGGTAAAAGGTGAACATTGAGTCCATGGGAATTGCAGCAGTGCACTGATCAGTAAGAGAAGCTTGACCAAGAAGGTCGTGTATATACTTCTATTGGGATAGGAAGAAGCCATCAAGTGAAGAAGAAACCTCAATCCCAAGGAAGTAAAGAAGAAGACCCAGATCAAACATAAAAAACTGCTCACTGAAATGTGCCTTCACAAAGACAATATATTCATAATCATCTCTAGTAATGATTATGTCATCAACATATAAAAGAAGAAGAGTCTAACCACGAGGCGAGTGTGGACAAAGAGCGCAAGATCATGAGCGCTGGCAAAAAAAAACTAGCTGCAACGACCATAGAAGAAAAATGCTCAAACCAGGCACGAAGAGCTTGCTTAAGCCCATAAAGAGAGTGACGGAGACGGTAAACTATACCCTCAGGAACAGAATATCCCAATGGTGGCTACATGTACACCTCCTCATGCAACTCACTATTAAGAAATACATTCTTGACATCAAGTTGAGAGATGGACCAAGCATGAACAGAAGCCACAGCAAGAAGAGTGCGAACAATGGTCATATGAGCCACAGGAGCAAACGTCTCATCATAGTCGCGACCATGCTCCTGTTGAAAGTCACGTGCCACAAGACGAGCCTTGTAGCGCTCAAGTGTACCATCAGAGCAAGTCTTAATCTTATAAACCCACTTACACATGATGGACCAGACACGTGGAGGAAGAAGGACAAGATCTGACATGCCTCTGTGCTGAAGGGAAACGATCTCCTCTGCTATGGCATGCTATCATTCCTAGTGAGCAACAACATAACGATAGGAAGTCAGCTCGGCAAGAGCAATGCCGACAAAACCAAGACGCTCAATAGGCGAACGTGGACGAGCGTGACGGGCATAGCAAAGAGAAGGTAGCGTGCTAGGAGAAGAAGATGACTCACCGGAACAAGAAAGTGTATGCGAAGAAGATGAAGCATCAGGAGAAGACGGCTCATCAAGAGAAGTAGGTGCATCATGAGAAGAAGGCACAACCAAAGAATCATCAACTCGCAAATGTCAAGTGCAGTAGAGAGGAAAATAAGGAACATGTTCACGAGGGTAGAGACACCATGGGAGGAGGCATCGGTAGAGAAGGCTCATCTAAACAAGGAGGCACCGGTGGTGGAGACACCAAAGGAGAAGGCACTGATAGTGAAGAAAGTGGATGCGCCACTGGAGAAGGCATCAGGAAAGAAGGTGCTACGGGAGAAGGCGCCGGTGGTGAAGACGGTAGAGGCTCCACTGGAGAGTGTTGGCAAAGAAGGCGCCACACGGGAAGGCACCGGGCATGATGGTGACACAAAAGTGATGGAAGTATCAGAAAAGTTAGGAAAAAATGGCTCAACAAGATAAGTTGGAGAAGAACCAAGAGAAAGATGAGGGTTGAAGGGACGAGACTCATCAAAAGTAACATCCCCAAAAATCCATATCTGTCAGCCAATAGGATTCCAACAATAATATCCCTTATGCTTTGCACTATAGCCTAGAAAAACACACTCAACAGACTGAGCAGTTAACTTAGTGCGCTCATGAGGTGCAAGAAGCACATAGTAGACACAATCAAAGAGGTGAAGGCTAGAATAATCAAGTGTGCTACCACAAAGACGCTCGACTGGGATTTCACCCTGAAGAGTAGAAGAAGGCTGAATATTAGTCAAATAAGTGGTAGTGGAAACAACCTTAGCCCAAAAATTAGGTGGAACACCAGAGCCAAACATAAGAGCATGGAAGGTCTCGAGAAAATGACGATACTTACGCTCAGCAACACCATTCTAAGCGTGAGCACCAGGACAAGAAAATTGAGAAGGAGTACCCTGCTCAGCAAGAAAATGACGAAGGTGACCGGGTAAATACTCCCCGGCAAAATCAGCATGAAAGACACAAATAGAAGTATCAACTAAGTACGAACCATGGTGGAAAATTTCTTATAGATGTTTAAGACCTTACTATGAGAAGATATAAAATAAATCCAAGTGCTGTGAGAAAAATCATCTCTGAAAAGAACATAATAGTGATAGCCCCTTTTTGAAACAAAAGGAGCTAGACCCTAGACATCATAGCAAACAAGATCAAACGTACGTTGTGAGACGGACTCACTAGAGGGATACGGGAGGTGTATCTACTTGCCAAGCCGGCAACCATGAAAATTAGCTAAAGAGACATCACCAGACACAAACCCTAAAAGACCATGATGGACTAGACAAGAGAGATGCATACCACATAGATGTCCCAAATGAGGATGCCACTGTGTAAACAACAAGATGGATTGGTATGAATAGTGACAAGAGAAGTTAGGGGATTAAGAGAAGTAAGACTTGTGGAATCAAAGATTATATGAAAAGTAGCACCGGAGTCAAGAATCCAATGCGATGTACCTGGGGAATAAGATGTGGAAACTACCTCTCATTACTAGAAGATTGAGCAGCAGAACCCGATGATGCAAAAGCTAGAGAAGTGGCCAAACAATGTAGTAGTGTAAGGATCTCCTCAATGGCAGAAGCAGAAAAATCCCACGACGAAGAAGAGCTAGTAGGACAGGAGCCTCCAATGCTTGCGGTAGGGAGGCCACATCAACAAGTAGAGTCCGTCTTCTTTCTGTAACAAGAAGGCTCCACATGTCCGGTTTTGACGTAGTAGGTGCAATAAAGACCACCACTCGCTCCATGAAGAACATCGTCCTCTCCACCAACAGAAGAAGGCGCCACCGATGGAGGGACAGCAGCAGAAGCAAGGGAAGCTGAAACACGAGCATTAGAAGACGGGGCACGAAAACGAACAAGACCCAACAAATGGACAGAAGAAGCCATCAGTGTACCTTTTTTTACCATAACCTAAATTGACTCGGGCTGAACCTGATCCACACCTGACTGCACAAGTCGTACGTGCATCAAGGGCTAGCAACAAGAGGAGCCAGCAGGGGACACCAGCAGAAACAGGCAGGTGCTGCAGAGCTCTGGTGACGAGCGGAAGACTACGGCCGATGGCAAGGTCACCGGATTTCGGTTAGCTGCAACTGAGGTTAGCGGCAACCACTAGGATAGGCGCGATGGTGACCCACGGTTGGTAAGGAATCAACAGAGGAAGGCAACGAGGTCTAACCGGTGGTGGCTGGCAAACGAGCAGGGGAGCCGGGGACGAGACGCAGCAGGGGGAGATCCAACAAGAGAGCTGCAACGAGCAGCTAGTGGACGGAGGCGCCGCAAGCCCTACGGAAGGAGCAGGGAGGCGACAACATCCTAAGAAGAGCCCGTAGTGACAAGCAGCGGACTGGCGGACGAAGGAGCAAGGAGGTCCATGCGACAACTATGAGGGTAGTCCGGTGCAGATCCAGGGCGGCCCATGAAGTACCGACAACAAGGGAGAGTGGGTCGTGGGTGACTTGACGAAGATCAGGCGGATCAAGCGGAGCAGTAGGAGGCCAATGTGAAGGTAACCCTTCCGTTGATCCGTCTCAGGTTGGAAGATGATGAAGACCTGCAGCGTTCCAAGGGCAAGAATTTGCAATGGCGTCGGCTGCACAGGAGGAGCACGACTACGATGACCAGGAGAAGTAGTAAGGCCGGAGAAGAATGACGGCTGGCACAGTGATGGAAGGTTGGCGTGAGTTGCAACACACTGGTGGAAAGGTCGACCGGGAGGGGATAAAAAAAAGATCTAAAAACCTAATCGGCTCTTGATACCATGTTTGAAAGAATAGCAACTTGTATATTCTATAGGGCTCTAGACCAATATATAGTACATGGGTGTTATATAAAGAAGGCCTAAAACAGTTATAATACAAATACAATACATATCTACCAGAGACTAGCTATAATGATATGCTTATGTGAACTCTCCACCATAAAATCAATCTTGGATCATGTGCATATGAAAGTGGATTATCATGTTCTATGGACGTCTTCTTTTATTTGCTTATTATTTTTCTCCCTATATTCTTATATCTGCTACCATTTCAGGTATCCCTTAATTCTGATATGTGACAGGTGGTGGTAATCTTTTAGATTTCAGTAGAGCAATAGGTATTACCGTAGTAGGCACTGAAAATTATGATACTTACAGTCAAAAGAACTCCCTATATAAAAACTGAATACCCAAAAATCATTAACAACGGGGGACAAGAGAATCGAGACTTATTGATACAATTGCGTAAGGAGTTAGGAGGTAATCACCAGCACATACTTTCCACATTATAGCTGAACATTCTTGCAAAATGGCTGAGAAAATGTACATTAAAATATGTGCTTATAGGAACCAAACTTAACTGGTAATGTTTTGCCTCCTCTAAATGCCTAATGCAGTACTTGCTGCGTTGAAAGTGATCAACTGCCACACTCAATGGCTTTCTGGAACTGGTATCATATGGTTGCAAATTCAGTTGGACACGGGTGCTGGTTGACACTTGACAGTTGACACAATGTGGAAAGAAGAGGCCATCATGTGTTGATTAATTCCCAGTAAGAAAAAAAGGAGCTACTTTACACCACAGATAGCCTAATATAACTTGAATATGCGATGAAGTTTGAGTACCATCGAAAAAATCTAAGGTACCAACAATTGAAACTGCAGTCGTATAGTATTATATTCGAAGACAACTTTCTGCTAAAATTAATAAAGCATTGCATATTTATGATCATGGGGTCAGATGATGACTACAGGTGAAAGCTGACTTGATTATGCCACTTTATTCTATCAAAGAAAGCCGCTTCTTAATTCTTAAGCTATCTCACCTTGGATAGAAGCAGGGATCATTCCTTACAAGGAAAGGAAGTTCACAGAGAACTATAGCCAGGTCACGAAGATTATGCAGAACATGTTTAGGTTGCACATCCAAGTGGTAGCATGATACCGATTAACAAGTTACCAACCAAGGCTGTTTTTCCCATTCGAGAGCAAGGAAATTAGTTTCAAGCATTATCCTTTACAAAAATATATGTCTCACAAAGATAACACATTCATGATTCACCTACGAGGTTAAGTCGCTATTTACCAGCCTCCCATGCTGTGGTGAAAAGTTCTTGCAACCGTTAACAGAAAAAATACAGAAGGAAATAACTATACCTATTCATCAGGCAAACAATGACAGGCTTCCCAGGGCCATCGACCTCACACAGTATCCCCGCCAAAAAGGAAAAAGAAAAAAAATCACCCAGTATTTCCAAGAACTCAAGCTTTCAATTGACAAGGTTATGATGACTCTGCAGCAGAATGTATCCCTTTCTTTTTCACGAAAGAAGATTGTACTAATTCAGTAATGCTGCTTTATTCCTATGAGTACTTGGTTGTTGGTTCTTCTGCCTAATAAGAGGGATACACGGCACTAGAACTGGTCCAATGGCACGTTTTGCATATGAAAAGAATT
Organism: Stipa capillata; assembly: GCA_019208055.1. NCBI lineage: Eukaryota > Viridiplantae > Streptophyta > Magnoliopsida > Poales > Poaceae > Stipa > Stipa capillata. The sequence continues at coordinate 110,087 of JAGXJF010004908.1, read as the reverse complement.
CTTGGACGGAGAGGCAAAGACCAAAGAGAAGATACTCAAAGCAATGAAGCCCTTCAGCTAGGATGCATAACTAGATTTGAAGTGCCTCCGGGTGCCTACTCAAACGAAGACTCACAAAGAAAGTCATCTTTAGCTTCCTTTGATTGTAAGAACAGTAAAACCACAATTCTCCATTCCATTCCTAAGGAAGAATGTAGTAACCAAAACCATAATCCTCCATTCCATTCCTAAGGAAGAATGTAGTAACGATCATTGGTACTGACTGGAGAACAGTGGCGTGTTATACATACCAAACTGTTCCTACATTTGTTTGATGAGAACACGATGCATGAAACTCTTCTGACCTTCTGCTTATTTCAGATTATTTGCCCATCTTATTAGTTTCAAACGCTTAAAAATTACTAATGTTTCGGCAGCTTCAGGGCTTAAATTTTCAGCTGTTAAGGGGGGAAAGAAGATGAGTGAAGGGATTCTTCAGACTGGAAGTATTGATGGGTCTTCCAAACAAAATCTGTTGACAAATGTGAAAAGTTGTTGAAGATTTCTCAATTCTATCTATCAACTGAAGCTGGTTCTGTAACCCGGGTGCTGTTAAATCAACCACTAGTGTTTCCTTCTAAAAGATGAAGACCCATGTGATTAATTTCTTCAAAATGTTCAATTTCGCAATTTCCTGGTCCAATTTTACTTACCACTTATCAAGGAAAGTAGAACCATTGAAATTCGGACATTCCAAATGTTTTTGCGAATGTTAACAGGTTAACAGCGGTGATTGTATAGTGCTTTGAGTGATCATGGCATATGATCGTTTTTAGTCGACACCCACTCAAAAGAACAGGAAACCCAAGATACAGGCAATACCCAACTAACCAGGTTTGTGAGGAGCACACACAACGGGCCACATTACAATCTATACTTAACTACATCGAGATGTACATACATCAGGCAAAATGACAAGAGAAAAGCACCTGGCAATCTCCAATCTCCTCCTTTAAGAACTACTATCTTAGCAAGTAATTACATCACAACTCAGTGGATCTTAGGCTCGGTAAAGAAGCCCCTCGTGGAAGAACTATACAACTCGTCCTCCACAAATCACAAATCCAGTCCAAAACACTGGACTTCGCAATACTCGTAGAATAAAAGCTCTAGGACTAGCAACCGTGCCGACGTGTAAAATACCGGCACATCTACATCATACACAATTCACGAAAACTTGGAGGTGTTCAGTCTGGAGGTGTTCAGTCTGCCCCACCATTTTCGCTTCGTGGAGTTGGGGGAAGATTCGTTGCCCCCGCTTGCAAGCTTGTTCAGGATCACCTTTGTCTCCCTTATGCGCGAGCTGAAATCCTTCTTCCATGAGTCAAAGTTCTGCTTCAGCCTGCGGAGCTCCATGTCTGGGTTTAGGCTGGCATCTGCCTGCCCAGACTTGACCTCAACCAGGAACTTGGCGTCATCAGCGAAGACCTGACTCCGCTGCTCGAATTCTTCCGCTAGGCGGCCAATGACACTGATGCTGGTGTTCATTTCCCGCCCAGTGATACGTGGGACAAGCTGTGACCCCCCGCCAACATGATTCCCATTGCTCTCCCAGCTCTGTTCCACTGATGAGTCGGACATCCGAGGTGTCTCATCCAGAGCAAGGCTCTTCTTTGCTACGGACAGGCTGGATTGCAATGACCGCATTTGCTTCTGCCACATTTCCTCCATCGCTTTCATTTTCTGCTCGTATTCTAACCATCGGTTTTCATATTGCTGAAGTCGCTGATGAAGCATCTCATTCTCTTCATCCTTTTCTCGAACTGTGGCCTCGGCCTTTAGGATTCGCCTTTGTAGCTCAGCCAGGAACGAGGCCTTGATCAAAATTTGGTCGCCCTCTGCCTCCTGGAAGAATTTAAATGATGTGTCAAATGCAAGCAGATAGTGAATTTCTGCAGTTCTGAATGAACAAGTGCAAGACCAATTATATCAGGTGCCTCAGATTTTACAGGCATATAAAGGGGGAGAAACCAGTAACAGAGCAGACACAAAGATATATTGTACCTTCTTTGATTCAAATTCTCTTAACACGTTCAGTAGATCAACATTGCCGGCACATCTTCGAACAAGACAACCACGAATACCTTCATATTTATGAAGACAACAGGGAACCAGAAACAGTGTCATATTACCACTTCATTTTCACGAAGTTCTATAAAAATGAGAAGAATCTTCTTACCAGATTGTATTACCACTGACGCCTTTCGTATCTTAATGAAATATCTTCTTGCAAGCCAGCATCTTAGATTTCTCTGCAAAACTGTTGCTGCTCTATGTTTCCTCAACAGAGATGAATAAATTTGTCTTGCATTCTCACCACGAATGACTGCAAGATAAGAAGAGCAAATGCAGCCCATAAAGTAAGACAAGTAGGAAGAAATATAGCAAGAAGAAAATACTGTAAAATACATCAAGACAGTAGATTGGATAAGTACATGATTGAAGGGCCAAAACTCCTCTAATTCGTTCCCTCGCATGGCGTCGTGCTTGATGCCCTCTGAAACAGCTTTGAACCCTTAAAATACCATGCAGAGTACGATTTCGAGTATGTTCAAGTTTGCCGATCTTCAGTTCCCAAATATCAAGGGGGAAGTAACAAGAGAGAATTGTCAGTAAATGCTTTAATGCAAAGCTAAATATAAATGTATAGATAACCATTCCACAACAAAATATATATGAATAATAAATTTTTGAAAGCAACTGCAAATATATGTTCTTTGCAAACATATAATGTGCATTCAGAGAAATATAAGAGGCCAACAGCTTTACTTAGAAATATGTTACGCTACACGTGATACGGGTATGGGGATACAGATATGGTGATACGACATTTTCCAAAAAACAAGTAATCGACAATACGGTGAGTATATATGTATTTATTGAAAGAATACATCATATAGCCAATATGAGAGGATGCGAAGAGCAGCAGTTCACCCTATCATGCGCATTAGAAGATTGAAAGCCTCTATTTGTCATCCCTAAACAAATCATTAAATGTACTTAGTTACTGTTTTCGGTCAAAAAAACTTAGTTACTGCCTCTACTGGCACATCACTAAATGTACTTAGAAAATCACTAGCAAATCACTGAATGAAGCTTGCGTTGCCGTAAGTATCAGGAAGTATTGACAGAGTATCAGGAATATTTTTATGTACATTGAAAACCAAAATACACCAATACTTCCCAATACAAGTATCAGCGTATCGGGAAGCATTGATATGGGTATGCAACCTCGGCAGAGTATCGGGATAGATAACATATGAAATACAGTGATTACTGGGGACGTTAATAAATGAAACCAAGACTGCTTAACTGACCTGACCAGTTCGGAAGAATAATTTTGTGTAGCCAACTTGATACATCTCAGGCAAAATGTTGAACTGATGAAGAATAGCAACTGAAACACTAAGTGGGTCTTGAGATGCGACATCCTCAAGAAGAAGAAAGCCATACCTGATAACTTGAATTATTAACTTTTGCACACAGCAAAAAGTAAGCAGAAGTGTAATACAGATATTCAGATATTTGATTTACCGCCGAGCAAACTTCTGATGAGTCATCCTTGTGGGATACCCAGATCTTGAAATTCGGACAACCTCAAGAACCCCACAGCATTTAAGTTGTTGAAGCACAAGTTCTTGTCCATAAATTGCAGGGAGTTGCAAATTATTTGGTTTGATACATCTTATGAAATGTGGTGTTGTACTTTCAAGTCTTTGCATAAGTTGGAACAATTGTCCCTACAAAAAATTTACACACACGGTCAATAAAAGTTGATCCGATTCATTCAAGATCTCGCAAAATGGTTATTTGAAAGCACAAATTTCTTACCTTAAACTTCATTGCTACACTTAACTTCTGTGAATCAGCAGCACTAGGCCTATATGGAACTGATCCTAAATTATCAGACTGAGCAAGCATCTTAGATGCAAATATTTGTGGTAGAGAAGATTTGCATTTAGCAAGAAGCTGAATTGAGTCCATGTGCAACAAATCTCTGTTTTTCTCTAGAAAACCCGATGTGTCATACGCCACCTGATCATCAAGAAATGGAAATGATGTTGACACATGGTAAAAGAAAGACGGATGTAAACATAGCAGTGGATATGTCACAACTTCCAACCTCTCCTGCATAGTGACGAATAGCAAAAGCCTTGCCTCTTTCTCCTCTGAAGCAAGAATTGGTGTTAAGATGTTGCTTAAGCTTGTTTGCAAAAGTAAGGTCTGTGGCATTAGGGAAAGTAGATTCCTCATCCAGCAGAGACAATAACCCCAGTGGTCTCTGTATCCAATAAAGGTGTACAAGATAAAGCATGTTAGTAAGAATTTCTGTGTTACTGAATAGTAAATAGTTTTCATGCCAAGTAAAAAGAGATATACAAAAACCAAGAGGACTCGAGACTTCTTTATCAAGTTCTCAAATAATGATAAGAAAGATGGTCTACATGATTTATTTATTTTTGCTATAATCAGTGTGAATCATCTATAGCGCTACAGAAGTTATCAAAATCCGAGGGAGGTTAACCCAATATCGCCCTTCGATGGGAACCCAGGATCCATTGTGATAAGCCAGTTATAAGTTAGAACCTTGTTTTCCATTTCCTAATGCTAGTTATCATCATGCTTTGAGAAACCAGTAGATACATTTACTTGTAACACTGGTCAAGGTTAGGACGAGTCAATCAAGCAGTAATGCAGTATCGACCAACTTCGACAGAAAACCCCTATGCCTAAAAATGAAAATACCTGGATATTGGTACATTCTAAAATTCATAGACTAAGCTTTGAGCCCTTTGGACACTTTCGAGCATATCATTTCCATTTTGAGTGGTGTATTTTGAGCTAACAGATCTTTGCTTGCTAATGGGAAAATAGCCATTACAATAAATTTCTGATCTTTTAACATTAACAAACTTTCCAGCAAAAACAAAAGTATTCCCCTTTTCTTATGTCAAATAAAGTAGGCACGTGTTTTTTTGAGGAAGTACTGGTGCATGAAGAATTACAGCATTATGCAGACTATTATAATTCTGATCTATATAACGACAACAGTGAAAAGCATGAGCTGGCCCATACTTTCTCGAAGAGATTTAAACAGTCCTGGTTGTCCTCAAACTCAACCTTAGCCCAGTCAATGCCATCTTCAACATATTCCTGTTCACAGAGACCAGATCTTTTTCAGAGAAACTTTCTATAGGAAAATCAACAAATCATGGAGTGAATGTACAACAATCTCAATTCCACCTTTCTGGATATAGTTAATACGAAGGACGAGAAAATAGCAGGTTCAGAAGCACATGCAATACTCTTTGGCAAAATATCAAGTGCAAATGCCCATTTGGTGCAAATTTTGCAAAGTCCCAGAAAACCATACGTAGAAGTCTTCAAAAATTCCGAAAAAAATCCAAGTATAGGTGAGGATATGGTCTACATCCCTGCAAAATTTCAACTTCAAATTTGAAACCGTTCATATCCTCACCTATACGTGGATTTTTTTTCGAAATTTTTGAAGACTTCTATGTATGATTTTGAAAAATAATTTTTACATTTTCACCAGATGGGCATTTTCACCAGATACGCCGCCATACTCTTTTATCTCAAAGGATAACAAAGAACAATAGAGTTTGTTTCACTGCTGGTGTTCAACATTACAGTAGCAACAGGATTTCTGCAGCCATGATTCTGTAAGCAAACTCCACTGAATGACAAGAACAACAGCGATTTTTATTTTTATTTTTTTTACTGAATGATATTTAAGTATTGTAAAGCCCACAAAACAAAGAGAATCATTGCTCTAAAATGAACAGTACCACTAACGAGTAAAAGTTGCAATGCTGCAACATGCACTCTGAAACTCACCTCTTGCTCGAGCTTAAACAAATGGCGATTGAAATGTTGTTGTAGCCTCTCATTGGCGTAGTTAATGCAGAACTGTTCAAAACTGTTCTTCTGCAAATTTGTAGCATGTCATGAGAAACCATTTGTCAATTAAAATGTGATGAGTGCAGGTCAAAAGGAAGTACATTACATCAAATGATTCAAATCCGTATATATCAAGAATACTGATTGATCTCCCAGTTCGACGCTTGCCAACTGAAAGAGACTTGTTAATTTGTTCTACAAGCCACTGAAACAAACCGGCATAGAGTGCTTTGGCTAGCGCATCTCTTGTGTCCATTGCCTGCAATTTCCAAAGAGAGGTGGGTGCACAAGAGATGTAAATTTACTAGCACTTCATGGCTGCTGTTTTTACCTAGCCTTTAGTTGAGAAACCATACTAACCTGTGTAAGGGTAAGTTTCTGGATAATATTTTCATTATTAACTTTCATGTGCCGCTTTGACAAAGCTAAATTGAGATCTTCAATACTGCAGCCAAGAAGTCTTGCAACCGTTTCCGCAGCTGAAACAGCCGAGACCATAAAATTGTGAAGTTATGGTCACCATATTATTGAGTGAAAGCATAAAAGTTTTGTTACCTTCATCTACAATGATCTCAACATGATTTTCATTATCAATAACTGTGAAAGAGACATCTCCCAGCCATAGCACAGCAGAAACCATTTCGAAAACGCTATCTTGGTCCTCCTTGCTGATATGGACAATGTTCATAGCTTCCTAAAAAAGTGAGAAGTCAGCAAAGCAGCAAAGAACAAATACAATTACGAATATGCTTCCAAGGAATTAGCCTAATATGGCTAAGTCTTATTGTTGCGCCCCAGGTAATGTAAAATAGGGTATTTTATGTAGAATGAGGCACAAAAAATATTATACCGTTACAGTACGAAACATTTGGGCATCATCCACACCAGCAATCGAATAGCAACAGCTCTGCTTCAGATATTTGTATTCATCCACCTTCTTCAAATTCAACTTCTCTGTGTCGACGTTGTAAAAGAAAGCTTACATGGTTCAGTTAAGGATTGTACAGTGCAAAACAGAGGAGCAAGCAACATGGAATTGTCATTAAGAGATACGATATGATAGCATAAAATCTCTGTTGGAAACTAAGCAGAACAAATAATGGTTCTTTCAATAAATAGAAGGAAAAGGACTAGACTCAAAAAAAGTTTGAGAGGAGTATCAAGCAAATAAGCCAGCAACTAACCAATCCAGAGTGAATGAATAGCTTTTGTACCTCTGAGAGATGTCGGAGCACCAGCACATAGCTGATAAAATATATGGTAGGAGCGCTCACCAACTGCACATTGTACAACCCTTGACTACCATAGTGAAAAAAGGTCATATTAGATTACTTATCAATTTATCATGAAACAGCATTTTTTTAAGGAACAAAAAAGAAAGAAAAGGATAACCACAAAATTAGAAGTTACCTTCTCAAGTAGAACTGTCCAGTTGTGCATGCAGCAAGATCATCAGAAATTTCATCAATAATACAAATTAAATATCGAACAAGAAAATGCTAATTGTATGGAGCAGATGCACTCGATAGAATTTGCGTACATGTTTGAATCATGGCACCACATATTCTTCCAGTTGTACTGAAATGAATTTCAATGAGCTTTCCCTGTAATCAAGAAAAATGGATATTAGCCCTTTTTTTGTTCTGCGCTACATTATTGTCATACCAACAAGAAAAACAGATATTAGCCATTTTTTTGTTCTGCGCTACATTATTGTCATACCAACAAGAAAAACTTACGAAGCGACTTGAGTTATCATTTCTTAATGTCTTTGCATTGCCAAAAGCCTCAAGTATTGGGTTGGTCTGTAGGATCTCATATTCTATGCCACTTCCTCCTCCAAGAGAAGCCAAATACTGCATGGCAATCTTTGCAGTTTCTGTTTTTCCTGCTCCACTCTCACCACTACATAAAAAATTATATCATTTATTCATTTGCTCACCATACATCATGGTTTAACTAAAATAAAATAAAAACGGAAATCAGTTGCTCAAATCATCTCAATAGAGCAAAAAAGTTGAAACAGCAAACTTAACTGCAAGTTATTCAATGAAGCAAACTTTTTCTATCAACATTGTTTTGTTATCAGATTTTCGCAGGACTTACTAATCTACTGTGGCTTTTCAAATGTATGGAGATACAGAAAAAAATTGGTGCTACAACAAAAAGGTGTTCTACCACAATTTTTACTTACTTCAAGTGAACCAGGTAATGGAATAGGTACATGAGATTTTAGGGTTGCTGTGCCTATTGTATCTGTTGGAAGCGCACTCAAGTCCTAATTCTTGTAAGCCAAACAACAGAGCATATTTTAATCATCTCAGAAGGATCCTTATGGTGTGAACTTAATTGATGAACAATGCAGGCACTTCTCTAAAAAGTACATTTGGCAGGATGGGTCACTATTATTCTGTTCAGCTGATGGAAAAAAAGTAACAGAAATGAAACAGTACCATTCTGAAAAATACATATTTCGTGTGGCTTGACTCCATTTGCTATCATATAGTATCAACTAAAGGTACAACTAAGAATAACATTGAATGCTTCTGACTGGAAAAAAAATTACCAACCTTATAATAATGGACTGGTTAACTTCATCTGTAAATGAACATGCACCTTGTTAGCCATACATGTAGATAATACCAGCAAGAAAAATGTATCAACAATAGAAGACTGACCTCTTTTCATTTCACGAAGCGCTGAATCTGCTATTGCATAAACGTGTGGACTGTCCATTGTTTTATTTCTATAGGCATAGATGTACTCATTACCATACAGTGGAACTTTCTTAAAAGGGTTGACTGCCACCAAAACTGGACCTGCTTTAGTCTACAGTACAACAAAATATCACTACGAAAGCCATAAAACTCCAGAAGAAAAGGACAGAGTTAGGATCTATCCTCACATAAATCATGTCTTGAGAGTATCTGTACTGCAAATTGTACAGTACTGATGGTTCACTCAGATAACTTAGCTGCATGAGATCATCCACTCCATCAAGAATTTCAGGATTTGCAGGTTGAAGGCTCTCCGTTTTCAATCTCAGTACCTTACATTGGAAGATTGGGGGTTAAATTACCATAGTTCAAAGTGGTATGGTATCTTCTGCACATATATCAGGTAGCTTACTTTGCCTTCAGAAACCTTTAGTACAGACTCATCGCCAGAGGTAGTGAGCACAGTGCATAAGGCCCAATCACCATTCAGAAGCTGACAAAAAACTCTATGCTTCTGCAACAAGTGTAGGATAGATGGTGAATTGACTACAAAAGTTCTTAAAAATTTTACTAGCATTTAAATTGCATAAATCCAATAGTTAGTCGATTAATATTGGTTGTCTTAATAACTAGGTAAACACCTATCTTAATTGTGACATGCAATAGTTATTAGATGTACTAATGGGTATACACAACTGCGGAGATCAATGTGGCATAAAAAAGGAACGAAAGAGAAGAAGGAGGATCTGCAGATAGTAGTCAAATTTTAGCTGTGAACTTGTCATACAATCATCCACTGAGAAATACATTTCAGTGTCTTGCTGTACTCAAATTCCAATGAGGTGGCAAGAGATACCTTAACGTGTCAACCACCATTAGTTACCAAAATTGTAACAGCAAAAGTGTAGGAACAGTTGGATTTTAAGACGAAGCTCTATTAACTGGTCTAACAAACCTCTAATCGTAAACACGAAAACATTCCTTACTCCTCAAGAGGTGGAATGAAAAAATGTTTTTTCTTAAAGAAAAAAAATATAATAAAGGTGCCCCTACTGAAAATATAAGAATACACTTTTCAGTAAAAAAACATAAAAATACACCACTCACTCGTGTCACATTTATGTTATTGTTGTGGGGCAATGTTTATGACAAACCACAACTTGATAACAGCCTAGAAGGGAACTACAAAAATAAAATTCCCCGAACTCTCGTCAAAACTTTAGTTGGTGCTTTCTTGGTAGTACAACATCAAGTGGCTACATTTATAACTAGCAATACCATGCACAAACACCTAAAGCACATAAAAATGGAAAAAAAAGAGATCACATCTTGGTATCTATAGCTCAGCCTAGCACTTTTATAGTTGGTTTTACTGGCTCCTGGAAAACAACCTCCTACAGCTGACTGACATCGCATTTGCGGAAAGTCAATCAAAACTACATAAAAGCTCCGAATATCAGGTATTCACAAATCAGAAGACATCACACTATACAAGCTGACCAAAATTCGGACATCATATCCTTAACAATTCTCACATTTCAAAAGTATCAGAAACAAAGGAAAAACCGAACGGAAAAGCCCACCTTTTTAGCACCGTAGGAGCTCGTGTCACCCCACCTCGTGTCGCGTTGCGAGGGGCCCGCAGATGCCGTCGGCGACGACCGTCGCGGTGTGGCAGCTGCCGCAGCAGCAGAAGCCGCCGAATCCACCTCCCCGCCACCTCCACCCCTCTCCTCCTCCTCCTCCTCCGTTGTCGCCGCCTTGGAGCTATACGGCGAGTCCGCGTCCCCCCTCACGCCCCACCACCTCCCCTTCCTCCTCCTCCGCCGCCGCAGCCCGGAGCCCGACGCCGTTTGCCGCCGGAACGCCGCCGACGCCAGCAGACGCGGCCGCCGCGGCCGAGTATCTGTAGTCGAGCGGCATGGACCGCGCGGGCTGTAGCTTGGTCGGCCCGCGCGCCCGCAGCGCCGCCGACTTCCGCACGGACCGCACCTCCACCGACGCCATCGCCGGCCAGCGAGCACGAAATCACCTCACAGAGAACCCGAACTCCCGGGCTCCCACGGGATCTCCGCCCAAACCACCTCAAATCCACCCAGTCCTCCTCCAAAACTCGTCCCCCTCCCTCCCAACGCCAATCCGCGCTCTCACCCAGCCAATCCCACAAAAATCTACACACACCCCACACACACACACACACACACACAAAAAACCACAAAACCAGCCGATCTCGCGAGCAGCCGAAGCCTCAGCAGAAACGGCAGCAAAAGCAGAAGCTCGAACCGTCGCGGAATCCGGATGCGTGCGCCGCGGGTGGCCGTGGCTGCTCCTCTACAGCTCGCTCGCGTGGCGTACGCCTCCCTCTCGCGCTCTCTCTCTCCCCCCCTCTCTCCAGCGACAGAGACAGTCACAGAGAGAGAATATTTTAATGGAATTAAGGTGAGTCGCTTTTAGCGAAGCGAATTACGTGGGGGTGGTTTTAAAAAGTTCAAATTTAAATGGGTGCGTGGCCGGGTGGGTGGATGTTTCGTTATTGGGAAGGATTTGAATTGGCCACATGGCAGTGATGCTCACACGCAGTCACAATAATTCAGATCCAGAGAAAAAAAAAGGAGAAAAGAACGAGTGTGGCTGCGCGTGGCGCTAACGGCGCTAACGGCTACGGCAGAGTGCCCCCGCGTACGTCTAGCTGCGCTGAAACCGTGGTCAGGAGTCCGTCCTGAAGTTTTAGGAATTCATAAGAGCACTCCCGATGCATTGCATTGTATTTTATGTTGTATCTTATTACATTAAATAATTATTTAGATACAACATACTCAATGGATTGTATCTTAGTGTTGTATCTAAAAGAGCTCTTATTTAACATGTTTTGTGAGAGAAAAATTATGAAATGTCTTAGATTTGGTGCTAAGTGTCATATCTAGATTAAGATATGGTTACTCTCTCTTTCCTCATTAAATAGGGTGCCACATCAGATTTTTGCTTAGGTGGCATGATTTAGATATAGTACATGGTGTAGCATTGGGACTGTCCTAATGCTTATAAACAATGTATGTCATTCTCTTTTTTGAGACGAAAGTTGTATATTATTGACCAGTGTGGCAGCGTGACCGCACTTGATCTCCTGACTTTTCTTCGCTTGGCAAGTGTTATCTCTTGTTCACCTGAATTGAGTGGTCGAAGGACTCGTATACTTTTGTTTTTATCCCTGAAGCATTGTATTTTACATTTTCGTAAGTAAGGTAGTGTCATGGAGGGATGTGCCTTTGTTTCGTGAGATATTCAGTTTTCAGTGAAGTCAAGAAATTGTCTCAATAGATTTTACACGTTCTGACAAGTACTGCTGACAGAGGTAGAACTAATGGGTAGCCGTGGTGGTTTCAGTGAGTGTCTAATTCTCCAAAGCTGCGTGACAGAGGTAGATCAAATTTCGAGCTTGATTGATTGTATCTTTGGAATCATTTGGTAATTCCTAGATAATACTATACTAGGTTTTTGGTTTGTGCCCTCGGGGTGGAGACCGGCAGCCCTAGGCTTGGATGTGCCTCTAGTTGGGTATCATGGCAGTGGTTCTTCTAAGAATATTTATTTATTTTTAAACTTTTACTAATTCTAAGCCGTCTAAAAATTGTGTATATTTCGGTTAAAATTATAATACTGAAAACGTATAATTTTAATAAAATAATACTGCAACATTATTCTGTAAATTATATTAGATGAGATGAGGATGACAATGGTTGGAGATTGATTCAAAAACATAGAAATATGACTAGGATTTAACAAAATTTCAGCTAACTCAGAAATAGATAATCCCTTCTTTTATTGTTTTTATAGCAACGATCTAACTTTATTGATTAAGTAAAGACAATACAACAAATCGAAAAAATTAGAACAAAAATAAACAACAAAGACCCCTGAAAAATTAGAGTTGCATCAACGTTCTTCGGAGGCGTCATCTCCAGCTCCACCCTTCACATCTCGATATTCCTTCAGGTTCCCGTTGAAGAAAAAGTAGAATACCAAACCTGCACAAGTTGAACTAAACTCAAAGTTTTTGAAGAGTTGTATGAGCCACCCACCGAATAGGTGAGAATCTAAAACCGTTGAACGCACTGTGGCCGTGGGCACACTCCTCGTAAGGCAAGTTATCGAACCATTGCTTCATTGCCGGACTGCTAGAGAAGAAGACCAAGAGCACGAAGGGACGAAACCGAATAATGCATATTTTTGAATTATTATTTTTTGAGCATAAACAGTAGGAAGCCCCTACTGCGCACACTTTACAAATAAAAGGATGGGTATGCACAATGGTAGTGATCCGAAAAGAACCATTTATTTTATTACAAGGTATCTAGTCATTCCTGCTTTCCCTCTTTCAGATTAGGTTTTGCCCTATGCATTGTTCTGCTGAAGTGACTCAGCCAATTGTATTTAATTACCAGCGAAGATAAACCCATTGCAATGGGTCCAGATGCTCCAGCAGCCTAGAATTAGAACTTCCTTCAAACAGATGAGATTTAAGCGTTGATATGTTTCCTGCAGCATATTCATAAAGGCCATGTCTGCGAGTATTTTTCGATGTTAAAATTTGTATTAAATATTTTCTAATATTTAATATCAAAATCTTATTAAAATCAATAAACATAGTTTCTAGCTCATTAGATACCTGACGCAGCACAAAACTGCAAACTAGCCCCAAACATCAATTTTCTCGTCGTGTGTATACGCATTCTCCGTACTGAATGATAAGACTTGATAGTGGGACAGCTTGGGGTGGAAAATTAGCTCAGGCTCGGCTAATAGGTCCAACCAGCCAAGCCCGAGCCTCCTCTCAGCATGTGAAACTCGTTATGCCGAGCCAAAAAAGTTCGTGGGTCGATCAGTGCGTAATAAAATTTTGATATAATCTATGCTAAAACCTGACAATCCAAAGACATATATTCATCAATTTAACGATTTACAAATATATATAACATTAAAAGACATGCATTCAACAAGTCTCGGGTCTCAATATCAACATTCGTACATGCATTTAGTCTAACAAGTAATAAAGTCTCAAATATAAAGTCTCAACGTCAATCATTCAACAGCAAAAAGGACACCACGTCACCATGAGCAATTCAGCACCAAACTCTACTCTCATCCATTCACCTTTCATCCTTCATTCTCCATTCTTCTAAATGGAAGGGATCCATGGACCAATTCATCCTACATGCGACATGTCAAACGAAACAATATTACATCAATTATATCACAATGTGAACTTAGTAACAGTAGCATTGTAGTACTTACTAGTTGCTCTTCATCATGCTTTTAGAATTGGAATGTGCTCGACATTATCCTCGTCATCTGCTTCCTATATAGAATCATATTAATCGAGTTAGACATGATATATAGACAAAATATAATATATATATATATATATATATATAACATTGATGAACATACCACAGATATAACAGCTCTTATGTCATTATGAACATACCGTAGCCGACCGTAGATAACCTAATAGTGATCTAGAACTCTACCCCGGTGCTAAAAGTCGATTCTGAAGACACAGAGGTGACTAGCATACTCAAAAAGTTCTTCGCCATATTTCACACTACCGGGTATCTATGTGCATTCAACTTCCACAACTCAAGCAAATTAAAACATTTGTTTGCCAAGCTCTTATTCTTATCATCTAGATATATGAGAAGCTCGCACTTTGATGGCTCAAAGAAGATTAAATCAAGAAGAATTGAAACTCGCTTAAGCTTGAGGGTAAAGAGCTACTTGTATACACCACATTTTTTAGCAGTTGCCTTCTCATGTCTATGTTCCATCTCGTACTTTTATATAGCTTCTCTAACTCCTTCTCCACATCATCATACTCAGTTCGCTGGCTAACGGTAGGCGAGGACGGCGGGCGATGACGAGGGCAGTCGTCGATGGATGAGTCATGGTGGCATCGGCGGTGGAGGAGCAAAAGCAACACGGAGATGCCCTAACTTAACCCTAGTTCATGTGATGGTGTGGCTGCAAGAGGGAGTCGGGCTCCCTTTGGGTTGGTGCCTCGTGGGGCGGTAAGTTGGGCCTGGTTTGTGAGCCACACTAAGCAAACTCGAGCCTTAGACGAGCCCAAAATAAACGGATTTTTCAGCTTGTATAAAGTGACGAGCCAGCTTAGCTCATGTTTTTGTGAGCCATCGTGAGCCAAGCTCGACTCAGGTCAGCTTGTTTCAACCCTTGAGGATGGCCGAGGGTCTGATTCATCATTTTGCATGTGGTTTTAGAGGTTGCACCATACGTCTGAGAAAAACGGATTTATAGAGCGGTAAGAGCAACTCCAAGGGTCTCGCTATCTCCCTCTCCAAGCTATTTTCTAGCGAGCGGGGGAAAAAAAGAGCTCCAACGGTCTTGCCATCTCCATCTCCAAAATTAGCGACCCCCAAAACCACCCTCCTTGCTCGCCTTCACCGGCAAGTGACCCGGGCACTCGCCATCGCCTTTCCTGTGTCCTCCCGTGCCCTGCTCCCGCCTCCTCCCGTGCTATGCTCGTCCCTTCTACCCTCGCCCGCCGCGGCTTCCTTCTCCTCTGCGTCCACCGCGCTGCGCTCCTCTCGCTCCTTCTCCGCCGCACCAACAACGCTGACGAGGAGGGCAGCGAGCGATGGGTGCTGCTGCTGCTGCTACTGCGGCGGCAGGAGGAGAAGGTGGAGGATCTCGAGGGCGAGATCGAGGACGGAGGGGGGAGGTGAAGGACCGGTGGCGGAGAGGGAGGTGAAGGACAGAGGGGGGGCGGCGCCGGGAAGCGGGTGCTGCTACTGCTGCTGCGACGGGAGGAGGAGGTGGTGGCGGATCTGGAGGCGAGCGGCTAGTGCTGCTGCTACTGCTACGACAGGAGGACGAGGTGGCGGTGGATCTGGAGGTGGGAAGAGGTCCAGGGCCGGAGGGCGGAGGGAGAGAACCATTGGATCAGTGGTGAGCGACGAGAGTGCTGTGGGGGAGGAGATTGCAAAGAAGGGGATCGGGAGAGGATTGAGGGGCTCGGGAGAGGAGATAGAAAATGGAGAGGCAGATTTGGAGAAACCATTAAAGAACAAAGAGAAACAGAGAGACTCAGAAGAGGAGATAGAAAATGGGGAGACAGATTTGAAGAGACCATTAAAGACAAAGAGAAATAAAAATTTAACAAGCTCTCTGTGTAAAAATTTAGGGAGGCAAATTTAAAAAATCATTTAGAGTTGCTCTAATGAAGCTAAAAGCAGAGACGCGTGAAAAGAGACAACATGTCAGCTATACACGAGGGAGCAGCAACCCTCCCCCACACTAAACGTCGTCAAGCTACCACGTGAACTGCTAATGGTCACAGTACAATGCCATCAGACCATACTTTTCAGCAGTTAGAGTAGGGGTAGAAACGGAAATTCGGAGGCCCTGAAATGCACGCGAAACGTGGCCGGATAATACAACAGTAGCTTGTTAAACAAATACCGACCTCTCACGACGCGGCAGCGAGATCAGGTCCCGTTTTGAACGGCATCCGTCCGATGGCGATCGGGGGGACGTGAAGCGGGTCGCGAGATACGGCTCGGAAGAACGGGTCTCTGTGCGCCACAGGACGGCAGCCCATTTTTCTCTCCGTTTGTTTCGAGCCATTTAAAAATGTGCGTACGTTAAGCGCCGTCCAAATTGTTCTGGTTCTCCGTTTTGTTTTCCTTCGCGAAAAGATGCTGTCGTTTTGGTCGATTTCAAATCCAATCATGTGAGGTTTTGTGTAACATTAGTTTCTTATTTTTGACGTCCCTAGAGAAATAAACCTACCTTCAAATTTATATATCTTGGAATATTCCGTTTCAAATGTGTATTAAAATATAAACTGCTTTCAAGGCAAATCCGACAAGGCTGCCTTCGCAGAAGGATGCTGTTCCCACAGAGTTCTTCGTCAATCTCCTCCTCGGCCAGGTAAATTGAAGCTCGCACTTATAATTTTACACAGGAGAAGTTTGAGTAGTTTAGACTTCATTTGGTACGACATTACTGAACTGCGCTAGCTTTTAGGGGAGGTACTTAGTGAGGATATTTTCCATATGGAATAAGATACATGAAATTCTATATCTAGCTACATTGAGGATACACGTAAACTATTCTCGAGCAGTAACAACTACCAACTGCATGCATATATGACTATAAGCTGCATGTGAGTCGTGGAGCATTTAAAAGTAATACTCTTTAATTGTGCACATCTCAGATGCATGCTTAAGCGTATATCCCACTCGTCAGGCTTGTTACGTGTGTCTGCACACTCTTACTGTTGTTCCCATGTAGTTTACAAGTCATATATGCGTGCTACTTTAGCGAAGCTTATGCGTGTCCATCGTTTAGCTAACTTGCATATATCCGCCAAATATTCTTTGGTGAGATATAACCCAAGCAATTAACAAATAACCACATCTAAAATCCAAAAGTAGTGCGCCAATTGGAGTTTTGTGAGTGCATTACAATGCCAAATTGGACATTAATTAATGGGTATTGTTAGAAGTCAATATATGTTTCCCTTCGCAGGAAAATCATAAAAGCTCCAATAACTCTCTTCATCAGTGTGTATTGTTTGTTACAAGTGTTTACTTTTGTGATGACCAAGAGAGTTTAATTAAGTATTAGACACTTGGAACACATCGGAGGTTCATGCTAGTTGACATGTTACTATACTCAGAAAAGAATTCTAAATTCAATATTTTGCTTTGTATTGCTGCAGTGGGAGGACAGGATGACCCGAGGCTTATTCTGATATGATGTCACTGCCTGTGAGACCAAGGTGATCCCTGGCAATCTTGGGTTGTTGCTCAACTAAATGAAGGGCGCCATCTCAAGAAGCGCCCTACTGAGTTCCGTGTGGACCGTGTGCTTCAACCATTCGACCCTGCCAAGTTCATCAACTTCACCAAAGTTGGCCAGGAGGAGGTGCTCTTCCAATTTGTGAATGGTGGTGATGACAGCTACTTCCTGCAGAGTGCCCCAATCACCGTTGCTGATCGCGCTCCCAACGTTGTTGCAATCAATGTACATCTCAGTCACTCTGGCAATCTATTTCAGTTTCAACTTTTGTACTCTTGATGCTAGCATCTGTTTTTAATGATTTGCAGGTGAGCCCAATTGAATATGGCCATGTTCTTCTCATTCCCCGTGTTCTGGACCGCCTTCCTCAGAAGATTGACCAAGAGAGCTTCTTGCTTGCACTGCACATGGCTGCCGAGGCAGCTAGTCCATACTTCAGGCTTGGTTACAATAGTTTGGGTGCCTTTGCAACCATCAATCATCTCCACTTTCAGGTATACATAGTTATCTTTTATTTAATTTTTCTCATTATCTGATAGACAATTTTCAATCAAAGCCGCCTGTGATATACAGTTTATTACAGATGGTTATTTCTTAATAACAGTTTATTACAGACGGTTATTTCTTAATAACAGTCTATAATAAACTTTTACAGTCCTACTTATTTTTTTCTGTTTGTTGGTTAGTCTCAGAAAAATGCTAGTTATGCCCTCTGAAATGATAAAAAAAATAACATATATAGAAAATTTCCGCAATTCCACATCCATTCACAGCAACCAGGTAAACAAATTAATTCAAAATTCATTCACAGATTGAAATAATTTTCTAATTGCGCTTCATGCAGAACTTATAATATATTGTCTCATTCAATCCACTGGTGTGTCCATTCATGTGAAATTTTAACGATGAAACCGACCATCAAGGATTTACATAAAAAGGCACGTCATAGTAACTGACTACGGCAATAGATATAAATTTTGTCGATAACTCAATTAGAGAATATCATATTCAAATTAAATACTTGAGAATTAAGTATTCAAATGTATTCAAATAGATGCTTCCATATGTATATCATAACTAAGATTCTAACTTGTCAACAATTGAACGTGTGCCAATTTTCCATAATAAGGTAAGACTTTTTAGCCATTCCTTAACACATAACGGAAAAACAAAGCACACTCATTATATGTCAAGATCTTATCATCATTAGCCTAATCATCTATATTTCCAAAGCAACACAACTGAGAGGACAAGCCTAGTGCTCAATTTAGAAAGAATGTCTCATAATTTTCCATTTTAAATAAGTGTACATCAGTTGGCAAGGGTTTAGTGCCGTAGGGTTAGGGTTGGGGTTAATGTAATTCTAACCTTACCATAAACTCTGAACCCTAGACCTTTGTAAACTATCACGCATAGTTTATGAGTGAGTCTTTTTCATCCTTTGCCTAATCACAATCAACATTGAGACTAAACTTGTACCACATCAGTCGGTTATGTTGAATTAGTCTGTTTAGTGAGCCCATTTCATGTGAGATCAATCGATCTCACATAAAATTGACACACTAGATATATGAGAGAACTACAGAAATAGTAGAAATTTTGCCAAAACTTGTATCACATTAGTCAAAAGCCGAAAGAGCTTGCAAGCATCGGAATCACAAGAGAAGCAGAGGTAATCCAATGATTTGCCGCTACCCCACCTTTGAACGAGATGTTCCTTCATAGGAGGGATGGTGGCAAGCCGTCAGTCTACCACCACCTCTCTTGCGATTCCAATGCTTGCTGGAGCCTCTGGTCTGTCATTAGCAAAACTGCAGAAATGGAAGAAAGGCAATTTATGTACCATCATGCTTAATTCATAAAAGAAGCTTACAATTGAATCATCACTACTTCAACGAGCACTTGAGAAAAAATTAAGCAAAAATTAAGCAAACTACCATCGTTGGCAAAACTTGTACCACATCAGGCGGTTGTGTCAAATCAATCCATTCTAAGGTGTCCATGTCACGTAAGAACGATCGATTGTTCTCACATGAGATGGACACATTAGACAGATTAATTTCATAGAACCGTCTGAAATGATAGAAATTTTGTTGATGCCACTTGAGCATACTATCGTCATTTGCAAGACTTGTACTGTATTAGTTGGTTGTGTCACATCAAAGCCTGGAAGCTCCGACAAGTAGCGAAATCACATGAGAGGTGTGGAGAAACCGATGAGCTACCACCACCCCTCCTGCGAAGAAGAGATCGGACCTCTCCTTTGCAGGATAGGTCACTCTCCTTTATAGGAGGGGTGGAAGTAGCCCATTGATTTACCATCACCTCTCTTACAATCCCAATGCTTGCCTAAGCATTCAGCCTTTCATTAACATAAGCACATAAATGATATAAATTTTACACCTTAATTCATGTACCATAATGAGGCTTATAATCAATCTTAATTCCATTAATGAACACAAGTCGTGGTTGCATCAATAACTAGTTGAAACAACAGCGAGCCTAGAAGAGTCATGTCAACAAGGCATTCTGCCACCGGTATACATCTGTGCTATTGTATACGGGTGGTAGAATAATTTGCTAATAGACTCTTCAAAGAGATAGTCGCTACTTCAACCTAGTCCTTGAAGCAAGCACAACACATATTCATTTTTTTAAACAGTATTGATTGTAAGCCTTAATTAATGGTAGAAAGATACCTTAGAATTGTGGGAACCGACACATTGGAGAAGGGCTCAAGTGGTTTAGGGTTTAGGGTACTGAGTTTAATGCAATTTAAACTAAGTTTGAACACTAAACCATTGAGCCCTTGTAAAATACTAATATGTGGTCCTTTTCATCATTGGCAAAATTAAAGCTAGTCAATCGCAAACTTTTTCATGCATCAAATAGACTTATTCGACTAGTTTGATCTAAGCCTCAAAATTATCAGCAAAAAGCCAAAATGGTCAAGTCCATCATCATAGACACGTTCTCAAAATAGCAGAGCATTACTCCGAATAATCATATATTTTTTTCTAAATACCCTAGTTTATCTCATCTCATCATAACCATATACAAGCAACTATAATTTACAAGAAATTTATAAGATCAATTAAGCTATGATGTTTCAAGCAACAATTATCACCAACTCATCAATATATCATCAATTTCACAGAATTATCCATACTAATCATCACAAACATTGCAACCAAAACAAATATTTGGAGGAGGCATTGTACCTCGTTGTGGCCGCGGTAGTGAGGAGGTCACTGTAAAGGAGGAGGCGGCAGCGGCAGCAGGGAGGGCGCTGTCGAGGAGGAGACGTCAGTGGCTCGGCGCGGCATTGTTGTCGGGAAGGAGGAGGAGAGGTGGCGGCTTGGTACGCCGTTGTAAAGGAGCAGGCTGTATCACCTCGGTGTGGCACGGAACCATCTTCGGGGAGGAGGAGGAGGCGGTGGCAGCTCAGTGCGGCACCATCATTGGGGAGGAGGAGGAGGAGCAGGCGGAGGCGGCTCCATGCAGCACCATCATCAGTGAGGTGGAGGAGGTGGTGCCATCGTCACAGAGGAGGAGGCCATCGTCACGGAGGAAGAGAAGCAGATGCTCTCGTCATGGAGGAGGAGCAGGAGGCTACGGCATCCGGCTCACGACTGAGGAGGAGGTCATCAGGGAGGGAGATCGAGCGGCGTGGGGGGAGGAGGAGGAGGTGGTAGTTTTGGTAAGTTAGGGTTCAGTATGGGGGAGAGGGAGTTATAGGGATGGAGTGGATTTGGGCCGGTCCAGAAAATGAAGGTTTGTATTCACAGAAAGTTTGGAAACAAAATCGTTAGTGATAGTGTCCTTATCGCGAGCTGCTACGAGAGGTTCTGGTTTCAAAACCATCTGTAAACTGAATTTGCACAATATCCGCCTGTAATAAGGCTTGTAAAGATTTTGATTCATCTGGAATGGGGAGTCTAGATGACTATTTTGTACTAATGTCTCATGCTTAATTTAATCCAGAGTAACATAGGTTTATAAGAAGTCTTAAGCTATTCCTAAAAACCTAGCCTAATGGAAGAGACTATTTTTATATTTATAAATCGTGTTTTGTCTTCTTCCGCTCTCTACGTAGTAATAATCCTACTATGTTGCCTACATCGTCCCCCTGCAGGAAATGTGTATAATTTAACGCGCACATTGGCTCTTGGTGCAGAAAATGAACAATCCACTACGAAGGGAAGAGAGAGGAAGAGCATTTACCTAGCAAAAAGTCCATCGAGCCCACATGATCCCAGCTGCCTATACAATCGAGAACCACGTACTATACAATAACCACAGGCTATGCAAAAAGCACCTAACACTTTGTGTAGCACACTTATTGCATATATTTTATAATCTATTGTCCTAACTGAGGTTTTCCATATAATTAAGATAGGAATTGAAGCGTATCGCTAGCTAGCTACAAGTACTCTGAAATTAGAATGTTGATCGTACAAATACCACATGGAAAGGATACAAAGACTCACGTGACTGATGTGCTTTATGATTCGATCAGATCACAATGAACAATATTCAAATCGTGTAAGGACGGCTATTTGTAATGTTGACCCCAACCTTCTCATACCATGACAAGTTTGATTAATATAGCATGCCCTTTTTCTAGTCATCACAATATAAGTAATTAATCAAAACCTCGTGTTCTCGATCTACTTGGTACGTCGTCAGGCATGTGCCTACGTGCGTGAGCACCTTTTCTGACGAGCTCCCTATGAAAAGGGCATTGATGGGCGCTTTAGTTTTAGTGAAGAGAAAAAGGTGTTCTCTATCGGTTGATTCAGATCATGTGCGTGCTCTAATATGTGATACCAGCCTACAAGCATGCCGTTTCCCAACTCTTAAATGGTCTACTTAGATCGGCCTAAGAGTTTGAATGATGTTTATTGATTAGATTAAATGGTTGATTCTATACTTGCTTGGAGCAGGAACATACATATACATATGCTACCTTAAGAGCAGCAATGCACGTCAAAAGTCAGAACTCAGAAGAATATTTCCAATATCCTCACGAAAAAGCTAGCTAGGTTCTCGTACCTTCTCCAATCCATGTCATAGAAAACGACTGAGCCACCAAAATTCCTTGTTCCATGGATGGAACTAGCAAGAATTAGCGCGTTTCGCTGCGCCATTGAATCTCACGTATCGTTGTGTGCTGTTCCTTTTGATACGTCGTGTTGTTTATTGAAATAAGATACATACGGTTGACAGCTTCAGTTGGTAGTACAAGTAGCAACACACCTAAGCATACGATTATACGTTACTTTAATCTTTTATATAAGATGCTATGTCTTAGTCTAGCATTTGATAAAATGTCTTACCATATGTTAGTAACATATGTGATCTGAGACCACCTGTCACTGATAAGTGACAGGACATTTTATCAAACGTCAAATTAAGATAGGGCATTTTATTAAATCTTCTATCACTTTATATATAAGAGGATAACATAGTCAGTTCATACAATTGTTGTGTTTACTCTTTTTACATATGTGGTGTTTGACACTAATCTAGACAAGCAGTGGTGAGTCTACTCTAATATAACTATGTAATGAAGGCAAGCAACAAAACATTTATTAAATAAGATGGATTGTGTGGCGTACCCCTACCGTCATTTGTTTCTTCATTGAAATAGAGATAGTGACTACTATTGCACAAATAGTCTTTATATAGATGAGGACTTGGTTACGGTATTGTTGGCTGGTAATATAGATTGTCCTTGTATGAGACAAAGTTTTCAGTGTTCACATATACATGCGACACTCAGGAAAGGTAAACCTTATTTTTGATATGTTCTTTATTTATTAAATTTTTGATATGTTCTAGTGGAAGAAAAATAGAATAATACATGCATATAGGCTATATTGGGATGTCATGCTAACTTTTTTTACAGTCTGAGCATTAAACAAAATAACTCGAGGCTTCGAAATGCTCCGCATATTCTTTTGCAATGACAAGGAAGACGCACATGCACATCACATGTACACATGCGTGAGCGTGCTCAGACCCCTAATCATGCACTAGAATTGAGGAATACCGGGGATAAATCCACCGATTTTGCTAAATTCCCACTGAATTCCCGTGCGTGTGTAAATATAAGCACCATGATTTGAATCCTGGTGGGTAGACTCGTGGCGCCACAACTCTGCACCTCTGTTTAGCAAATCAAATGAAACACAAACTTAGGGCATGTACAATAGGACAATGTCAGCTTTCTCTTAACAATGCTGGATAGGATTCTACTGCATTGGAAGAGAGAGAAGGAAGCAAGAGAAGACTGACTTCCCTTATTCAAGGGGTGATCTCTCAATGCCTGAGGAAGAAAATTTTCTTCGTCGTACCGGATGTCATCCCTCCGTCACGCAGTGTCTAATTAAATTTTAGTCACCACATATTTTTAGAGCATGCACTTATTAATTGCTAGAGATAATACTAAGAGAACCCATTATATAACATATTTTATTGTCATCCCTAAATGATATGAAGAGCTAAGAGAATGCTACCTTCCTACATGCTCAGGGTGGACATAAAAACCGAGTAACCGAAACCGAATAAAATGAAATACCCCTTAATTCGGTTAACTGAAAAAATGTGGTTATCGTTTGTGATAAACCGAATTTATTTAACTAAAATCAGTTTTGGGTCTCGATTAACCAAATTAACATATTAAACCAAACTAATGTGTATGTGGCCTAACTCCAACACTCCAAGTTCCTTCCAACTTTTGCAATCCAATCTCTTCCAAGTTCCAAGTATATGCTTTAATTGTGTGCAAGTTTCTCTGTTAATCATCGATCACACACATGTGGTCATGTTTTGCATGAAATTCCTGTGAAATTGCTGCTGAAATTTTTCTTAAATTATTGTTGTTACGTACTTTGTAAATTTCAGTTAAAACCAAAAACCGAAATGAATTTCTGGTTAACTGAATTTCTGGTCTCCCAAATTGCGAACACTATTTCAGTGGCCATTTTAGAAAACCAAATTATGAAAAAACCAAAAAAATGAAACTGGATTTTTGGTTTAAATTAAATACCCACCCCTACTATATAGCCTTATGTTAAACACAACTATGCCTATCAGAAGAGCTAAATGTTAGAAGTAAGGAACACAAGATGGTATTCCTATAAGTACACTTACATTTAGAATTAAATGTGTAATAGGAAAGTTGTCTGCTATTATAAGTAACTTTAAAATGTTGGAAAACATAATAATGTGCAGCCGGCCCATCTGCCAGCCTAACGTGTTAAGTTCAGCAGCTCATCTGTCAGCCATACAGCCGCCCACAAGCAAAACTCACTGCTAATCCAAGCCATGTTTCACGCTGCGGTTGGATTAAAATCAGCCGAGGAAGCCTCATATGCTTGTTTCTTTAGCCCTCTTTACAAGGATGTTACCTTCTTTCTCAAGAAAAGAAAGGGACCGACAATCTACCTTCTTGTCATGGAAACGTCTCATCCAGCAGTTAATTAACATAGCATCTAATCTCAATCATATATTGGCTGGAACTGATCAATCCACCATTTCTTTTGTCTGCTGGCTTGTCGTCTCGCTGATGTCGGAATTAAATCTTCTCCCTACTGAATCTAGATCGTACGCACTCACTGAAGTTTGTGCATTTGACCTTATAACATAATATATTTGTCAGGTATAATTCTTCCGCGGTGCTGGGACGGCTGCCGCCGATCTTCTGGCATCACAATTCGTGTGGCAAAGACGCTGGGGACTAGATCGTGGTACGGTGTTGGGACATCATCGGCAGTCCGGTGTGTTGCACCATTTCACCATATTGCGGTGAAGTTGTGTCATAAAAGATGATAATACGGTGATGACTACACGTAAATGATACTTTTGGTGGACAGCACTCTCCAACTGTTGTGGTGGACTGGTCAGTATAAGTCTTGCAACTTTCTTCTGCAAGACTCATCGCCAAAATCGAAACTATCTTGTCGCTAGTGTGTTAGTTGACTGTTGTGGTTTGGTTTGCATGGACTGGATACGGCCGTTGTTGTGCTCGGTGTATCGGTGGTCGTCTGTGGTGAAGTCAAAGTCATCAGATCGAGAGGTGATAGGTGATGACGATGACGATTGTGGCCAGTTTTAATGGATGGATCTTTTCAACCGAGTGTATCAAGTTTGCTTTGTCATGGTCATGTAGGTCGGTGGTACCTTAAACCTAGCCTACTAGGTTGTCGGCATGTCGTAATTTTAATTTTCGCTCGATTTTCTTTCTGAGTTATTTTTTTTGGCTTAATTACTAAATTAAGATAATTTATCTCTAGTTGTTAAAAAGATAGCGACATAACCACGCAAATCAACGATCCATATATGTGTAATGCAGAAAAGAAGCCCAAACTCAGTTAGTTAAAACCGCAAACAAACACCTCCTCTCCTGGTCTAGAACTTCACATCACTGTAAACTCTTTCCATTTTAAAATAGATACTTTTAATTTTTCTAATATTTCTTAAAATACTTGTCTTTCTATACTTTTTATATAGTTTTTTTGTTTCATTTTTCCTTCATCAATGTCATCTATTTATTGCTTTGGGAAGAATAAAGAGATAGATACCGAAATAATTAAAGAACAATACTTATGTTTTACTTATGCTTTTAATTTTTATGTTCAATACTAAAATGATATCTATTTTGGAAAGAAAGGAATACAATTTAGCTGGCGATTGTGATACTTGACATGATTTATCTTTGGTTTCTTTCGGTGGCCTTTTTTTCCACCTTGGGGCGTAAAATATGGTACGGAGCCACGGAGGCCGAAGTAATAAAACCTTCTATTATATAAAAGAGAGAAGAGGAAGATCAAGCGCGCACCAGAAGACATAATTGTACCTCTAGCATGATCATGTGTGGCGCTTTATTATGACCCATGTGTGTCCATAAAAGCGCAGACCCCATCTCATTTGTCATGCATGCAGCAAAATCGCTCGGCATGCAACGCAGATGACATGAGTAGGCGAGGCAACACCGGCTCATATCTCATCTCCTAGCTCAAAAGTAAAGTGACCCGATAGATCGATGCAACGTCGCATTCGTGATCGCCGCCAAAACGCAACGGAACACATGCGCGGATGCGCGCATCTCCGCACATCTGGGCCCCGGTGATCCGGTGCGGGGACCCGGTTTTCTGTAGATCGATAGGATGGGCCGCAGGCAGGCAGCTCTGGGCCCACGCAACCTAAAAGGAACAGTACTGCAACTTCAGTCGACGCAGAGAGAGAGAGAGAGAGAGAGAGGTGCAAAGGTTTTTCACAGATTTGTACCCTCTGATGTGTCGAGGT
The DNA here is from genome assembly GCA_019208055.1 of Stipa capillata. Classification (NCBI taxonomy): domain Eukaryota; kingdom Viridiplantae; phylum Streptophyta; class Magnoliopsida; order Poales; family Poaceae; genus Stipa; species Stipa capillata. The sequence continues at coordinate 83,277 of JAGXJF010004908.1, read as the reverse complement.
AAACGACACGAGCATACGTCGTGGTCCACACTCCACCGGGAAAGTCAGACGGATGCCAGGTGATATAAGGACCCGTTTGTTTGGCAGGCTTTTGGCTTTTTGAACTTTGGCTTCGAAGCTAGAAAAACACCTATTTCCCAAAGCAGGTAAATAGGTGCTTTTCTGGCTTCGAAGCCAAAGTCCAGAAGCTAAAAAAAGCCTAAACAAACAGGGCCTAAGGGCAATTGAAGAAACCAGATAAGTATTTCACATGCATGCTTAATTTGTTTCGAATCATCCATTCATGCCTGATTACATAGATAGCCTAGCTAGGCACATGCTGCGATCAATCTAGAACGCCCGCGTCGCTAGATTGCAAATTGTGCGATTGGTGGCTTGCGCGGCAGATTGTTGCCCGAAAAGTGATTGGTGGCTTGCGCGGCATGCCGCGGCCAACACGACGGGAGACCAGAGAAAAAGCTAAGGTTCTCTTTGTTAGGCCTCTCCCAATGCACAGGTGCTTAGATAAGGTACTAAGTGTATGAAAGGGCTTAGTAATTAAACTTCCCAATACATAGGTGCTTAGTTTTTTATAGTTAAGCTTCTTTCATTTAATTGTTTAGCAGCTAAATTTCCCAATGCATAGATGCCACATAGGCGTTTTGCATAGATCCGCGCGCTTAGCATCGTTTCTTTCTGGGGTCACCAAAGTGCTCTCTCTCCTCCTTAATTGTTTTGCCACGTCAGTTTTTCGCCTATGTGGCATTCTTAGCACCTGTATACCGTGGAGCACTGGGAAGGGCCTTAGAGCTGAAGTTTATACATAAGTTAATTATAGGAATAAATTTTAGTTAAGCACAGTGGAGATAAACTTTTGATAAGCCAACTGTCTGTTTGTAAGGGCTTATATAATACTCTCTCTGTTCAACAATGTAAAGCGCGCACGTATTTTAAAATTTACAATTAGATCTACAATATGTTAGTTATGTGACCCAAAAGTGATATCATTAAAAAATACTTTTAAAAACGAATCCAATGATACCATATATGTATTACATAACCAAAATATTATAGTTTTAATTGTAGATCTTGGGATGCGTGGGCGCCTTACATTTTTGGACGGAGGGAGTAGGAGCTTATGGTATGAGAGGAAAGAAGAAATGTCTAAGATACCTTTAGTTTAGTTCAGTTTTATATTTACTGATATTAATATTTTTGGACTGTATCCTACCCTATTTATAGTGGCACATCAAAGTTGGAGCAAGGTTTTGACACATTTTCATGCTAACAAAAGAGATTGCAATATATATTCTTGTATCATAAAACATAACATTGATGCTTTCAAGAAGAGAAAGCAAGAAACAACCAACTGTTGATTACATATCTGTTCGGCTTTTTCAATGGCATATGAACGCGATGTTTAAAGAGATAGCTTACAAATAAAGATACTCCTGAAATAACAACTCTTTTATACAAGGACACATAAATAAATAAAGATAAATTGTTTCACTCTTCGTACACTGCCAATACGTTTCTTGGCTTATTGCAATACATCTCCTGCTTCATGGCAACCAGACCTGGTGCTTGAGAATACACAATATACTTTCTTCATTTTCGAATACCCCAAATAATTAAGGAAAAAAAGCACCAAAAACAATTAAAATTTCAGTTACTTCCTTACATAAGTTTTAACAACCACACACAAAAAGCATACTGTAATTGATTAATAATTTCACTTTTCATCAGCAGATTATCTTGTCATAAGCAACATATTCCAATATTGTGGTTAATGTGCGTGTGTATAAATTAACAATGTGCACAATACAGAAAATCACCATTGATGCTTTATTCAGTCAGGGTATAAATTAAGCATCTGTTTCCATGCTAGTTTCATCAGAAAATCATTTGAGCAACTCCAATAATTCAGAAATTAGGTATTTTACAATTGCACTGTATTCATCTTGAACTTTGGCAGCCTTCAAACCAATTGTCTTAGAACTTACAAATTGAAGAGCGAGCTCCAATAATTCAGAAACTATATGACAAAGAATTAACAGGAATGGAAAGATTGGTAATAAAAACAAGATACCATGCAGGATAAGTTAAATGGAAATGCTAAATGAATGTCGCTTTCTTGCACTGAACAGCAGGCACTTAAACTTGTTCAAATGTTGGGGTTCAGAATTGAGAAAGAAAACACCATGACCTCACTACAACCATTGATTGGGCATAATCGTAATCATTCGTTTCCATAGGACACGCCGACAATTCACTCTCCACATGATCCATGTGAGCTGCAATTCGCCATTGTATATGCAAGAAAAAAACTTCAGAATTTACTACTTTCACAAACAAGCAAGATCACAGCAAATGCCCAATTTCGAGATGATCAATTGTCCCGCGATAAACAACGAAATTGCCATATGTCTTGTTGGGAACATGTCCTTCCACATTCTCCGCTTCCGCCTGCGGGTGCCGCCGGTGTGCTCGGGGAAGGAGAAGCACGACCGGGACTCCGGCGGCGAGCGCGAAGAGGAGGTTGGCGATGGCGCGAGCGTGGGGGAGCTCGGCGGCCGAGGGAGGCAGGGGACCGGCGCGGGGAGCTCGGTGGCCGGGGGAGCTTGGCGCGAGGGAGGCCGGCGACCAGGCGAGCTTGGTGCAGGGGAGGCTGGCAGCCAGGCGAGGCGGCGGCGTCCTGGAGGAGGCGAGGTGGCCGGCTTGAGGCGAGGTGGCGGTGTCCAGGGGGCGGTCGGCGGCGCGACGGGAGGATGGAGGGGCGGCAAGGGCGCGCTGGGGGCTGGAGGGGGCGGCGCGCGGCGCGACAGGGTGGAAGGGTCGGCGGGCAGCGCGACGGGGAGTGGAGAGGCTGGAAAAATGGCAGATTTAGCTCCGGACCGGCGTCAACGCCAAAACTAGCCCCTCTCGGGCGGTAATATTAAAAATAACACCACGATAGCCTAAACGATTGACACGTGGCACATTTCGTGCCCACCCTCTGTGATAGCACTCGAGCCCACCTGTCGCGCTCTGGGGCCGTGACAGGGGAGTTGTCGCACTCTGACGCTGCGACAGGCCTCCCTGTCGCGCGTTCCGGCCGCGAGAGCTCCCCTGTCGCGTGTTCCGGCCGCGACGGAACTCATCTGCTCAAAATTTCAAAATTTTGACATATCGCACTCGCAGTCCGCGATACGAGGTAAAAAAAATTTCTGCTACAGTACACAAGTCGCGCTACAATACCGCGACACCTTGCTACAGTGCTCAAAATTTTACATATTGCGCCGCGACGGGAGGACGAGGCAGGCAAGGAAACGGGTCGGCCTGGTGTCGCGGCCTACGGGCGCGATAGGCCTGGCGTCGCGGCCCACGGGCACGATAGCGGGCTGTCGCGCCGGCCTAGCGTGACAGGAGCGTGTCGCGGCCGCCGGGCGCGATAGTGGGCACGTGGCGCCTATCCAGCCCGTCGCGGAGTCAATTTTGTCTTTGCGTTCGTCGCCGGGCTAAAAATGCCATTGACCGTGGTCAGGGGGCTATTTGTGCCATTTTCTCGGAGGGGGCTGCGTGCTACAGTGGGTGGAGGAGGCGGGTTGGGGAAAAAACCATAGATTGATGTCTATTATATACGGTGGCAATTTCGTGTAATTTCACGCAATTTCAAGGGCAGACTGATAGCTAGGGGGGCAAAGAAGCTCGGGAAACTGCCATTGAGAAGCTTTTTTCTACATACAAGAAATGAGTAGGGCTTAAAACTTAAGCTAGACTTTCAAATTGTTTTTGTTGGAGCTTATGGCTTATTGAGGGGCATAAGCTGCCCATAATCTCCAACAAAGGGGGCCTAAGGCTGCGTGGTCTCTGCTCCTGCTTGCCCTGCGGGAGATATAGAAAGAAAGAAATCGGTCGTGTGTTTGACCGCAAGCGTAGGCTGAAACACGAAGCAACTCTGCGAAGAAAGGTAGGGGCAATCGGGCTTGGACCGCACACATCAAACCTGACGATGTGTCTTAAATTTTTTTCGGCTTTCTATTTCTTATCTGCTTAATCCTCCCACCTAGCTCTAGTATCTCTTTCTTTTCAGTATTTTTATATAATTAGCGTGGTGTTGTACTAGAAATATCTTTAATTTTTTACTCACATAGATATATATTATTATATTATTTTAAAAACACTAAATTATAGTTAAGTACATAGTTTACACGTAATATTAGATTAATTGGAAATCCTTGTTTCCACGTGTGTGGGCGTTGGAGCTAGCGCATGCACGCAGCACACGCCGTCCGTTCGCTGTGCATCTATCCATCATCCCGCCCACGCCATGGCACATCTTTTTTCCCATTCTTCCTTCTCCACTCGTGAAATCCAACGAGGCTACTCAGAACCGCGAGCTCAGCAACCTCGTCGCCGTGCTCTAGGCTTCCTCTCCCTTATCGCCCTCCGTGCCATCCCCAAGGAGCTCTCCCCCATGCCTCCTCTAGGCCCTGTCTTCGAGCTCCTCGTCGACACCCACAGCCGTCCCACCTTCCTATTCCTTCATGCCCACCACCCCAACTCCTTCTTCCCTGGCCTCCTCTCTTCCATCCACCCCCCACGCGAACACCCTATTCCTCAAGGCCCACACCACCGACTCCTCCTCCTCCTCCTTGTCGCACTTCTCCCACCTCGATTCGGCAACCCCCGCCAGGTGCTCGACGCCCTCGTCACCTCCTGTGCCATCACGTTCCTACTGGAGTGGCCCCACTCTTCGCACGCTCTGATGAGGACCTCATAATCCTCGCCACACGTCGGGAGGCCATGCTGTGGCTGCACATGGAGCCCAGTGGGGGCATGGTGTGCAGGCCAAAGGTCGAGGCGATCCTGCTGGGGGCCAAGACGCTAGCGAGAGGTTGTGGGCGGCTACAGATCCAACCGATGAGTTGCTTTTAAAATTGTTGTGAGTTACTTTTTTAATTGGCACTCATTGTATTTTCTATTTGGACAAATTGTTTTTTCAGTGAGTTCGTCGTGGCAGATGCTGAATACCGTGTGGGGTCATTGGATCATGAAAGGCGACACTGGTGAGGTCATTTAACTCAGTGCCAACGAGTTGCTTTTCTAATATGTTGCTTGTATATTGCTTATTTTTTGAATGAGTTTGTTGTATGATGCTCTTTTCACAAATGAAATTGTTTAAACTTTTCTTGTATGTTGCTTTTTTTTGCCTTACAGAATTGCTTTTTTAGGTATATTGCTTATCCATTGGACGAATTGCTTAATTAGTTTCATGTATGTTTGATTTTTATCAGACTAAATTGTTTAAAATTTTCTTGTCTCATTTTTTTATTTTCGTGCGAGTTGTTTTTTTAATAGTTGTAAATTGCATTTTTGCTATTCTCTAATTTTTTCGGGTGTATTCGTACTAAGTTGCCTTGCTATTCTTACCTGCACAGACGAGTTGTTTTTGGGTGTATTCGTACTAAGTTGCCTTGCTATTCTTATCTGCACAGACGAGTTGCCTTTTCGATTTTGTGCAAGTTGCTTATTTTCATTTGCTCAAATTGCTTTTTATATCGTGTTGAATTGCTTGCCTTTTCGGTTTTTATATTGCTTAAATTGCTTCTTATGTCAGGTATAGCTCATTCGTGGGATAAATTGCTTAATTATTTTCATGTGTTGCTTTTTGTCAGACTAAATTGTTTAAATTTTTTGCTTGATGCTTTTTTTTCGTGCGAGTTACTTTTTCTAATATGTGCAATATGTGCCGTTTGACGTGATATCAGTAGCAGAATTAAAGTTCGGATCGCTAGTCGATTGATTGTTTGTACGTGATATTAGATCAGTACACGGAATTAATGAGCCTACTGTATCTACAAGCACGGAGGTTTATCGAGACGAATGCTCGTTCATTTATACCGAGTCGATAGATTGTTTGTACATGACATTAGATCACATAAAATTGAAGTTTGGATCATGATTAGCTGATTGTTTGTGTGGAGTTAAGGTTCAAATGGCTCATCATTGATATTCAATTGGTACACATACTTAAAACTTAGGTAGTGTTTTATGAGGTATAATTATAAATATTTATCGGTTATAGGCCATAATTAATAATTAAGATACTTCAGATTAACGCTGGATAATATTTAGGTATAGTTATGAAGATCTATTAGTTGTGGTCTATTAATAATAAAGAGCCATCAGAATAATAATCGGACGATGTTTAAATGTAATTGTAAAAAGTTATCGATTGTAATTTATTTAAATAAAATTATAAAGATCTATTGATACCATATATCTTTATGTATAAAAGTAGCTGGGATTCCAGCCTTTTGATTGGTCCATGTTGTCCAGAACAGGCCGTCCGATGCTGTTTCCAACAGATCGCTCCCGTCTGATCTAATCAGGAGGTCTTAGAGCGCACCCCCTCCTCCTCTCGGCTCGATGCCCCGCTTCCTCCTCTCACTAGCCTGGCTGCCGCTCCGCCGATCCGCTTGGCCATGCGCCGCCCTTCTCCTCCTCACTCACTCGAGCCAACCAACACCCCTCACCTTGCCTCCTCCTCCAGCCCTAACCTCCTTTTTCCTCCATTGCCATGCAGTCATGGCTGCATCGCACAGATCCTGATGTGGTCAATCCCTGCAATGGTAGGGGCGCATCTTGCAGCGGCAAAGTAGTGCATTGGACGGGCATGTGTAGCGTAGCGGGCGCGGATGTTGTGAGTGATGGCGGGCACGAGGCTGCCGGCTGCGGGGTTGTGAAGCAACCCCCTCCTCCTCCATTCTCCGCCTCGCCCCCCTCCATGTGCTCTGGATGAGGACGACGGTTCCACATCCTTGGCCATACCGTCATCTCCTCCAAGATGACGAGAGCGCGGCCGTCCTAGCCTTGTTGTGGTCGAGCGAGGTGGCAACATCCCTGCGCCTTGCCACGCCTCCTCCTCCCCACGTTGTGAACTGTAAGTGGCTCACCTGGGCTCCATGTGCCTTTATCCCATTGATTTCATCATAGCCAACCTCTCCGCTCCCTCTCTTTGCTTCCGGATAGCTCTATTGAGGATGCACGATAGCTGTTCGACAGAATGACATAGCGCAATGGCGGCCAGTGAATGGCGCAAATACTGGACACGTGGGGATAGCCGCGGGAGGCCGCATCTGGTGGTGGCACAGCAGACACGTGGCCGCATCTGGTGTAGGCGTGATGGTAGGCTAGGCTGCTGCTGGGGAGGATTGCACTGTCCCATACCCATGTCGATCTCATTGCAGGTATAATTCTTCCTTTTCTGGACTTGGAGCTAAATGGTATTTGTGGTTGATCTTACATACAGAGTCCACCTTTGCTGTGCAATCTAAGTAAATCTAGACAAGCCTTTGTCTGACATTTACACTGCAAAAGACTTATTTCTACCTGTCTCGACATGTTTCCATCATAGCCTATATGTATAGCTGATGTGTGATTCTTGGAGAAGAAACCGAATAAGCAACTTGGAAAAGATTTAAGTCTGATGCATTACTGTGGCGTACCCGGTTTTAGGGCCAGATACGCCTCCCGTGTTTACTGTACCGGTCCCTGGATCAGTAGCCGGCACACACAAGAACTTGATAGCATTCACATACAATACCGTGTATCTTACATAAGTATGCCATTATGGTCTTTATTCAATAACATAGCCGATTGGCTGAATAAAAGTAGCAGCGGAAAGTAGAAAAGCATAGTTATTGACCCATCAATATGCCCATCCACAGGCAACTGACTGGGGAAAAACGTCCTAGCCCTCGTGGTCACTGATATCGTCCTCAGAGCACCACTCTTCTTCTTCATCTGGCCAAATCAACAAGCCAGGTGAGTACATTGAATGTACTCGCAAGCTTTTCCCACCGGAGGGTAATACGGCATAATTCATGCAAAGGGATATTTCAAAGGGGAGCTCTAACCTATGTTGCATGTTGTGCGGAAAAGTAAGTCTTTATTTCAAATAACGATAATAGATTTAAGGCGATTTTGTAAATCGAAGATCATCAAAAGAACATGTCACCATTCGAGGTAGTCCCTGCTACCTTTCCTTTCTCTCCTCAGCAGGATAGCCACGCTCATCACCGCCTACCCTTTCGCCTTCCGCTCACACTACCCCGGGTAGTGTAGCTAGCCTTTCCTTCAGCAACTCCTAGCTACCAACCGGGTAGCGCAAATTGCACCCTGTGGACACATCATGCCCACGTCCTTAATCCCGTTTCCCAGCTTTCACAACCAAAATAAAGTCTAACTGGTGTGTGGCCTTACCAGTTCATGTCCATGACCGAGGACGCGGCTATTCGAATAGTTTTTAACACTCTGCAGAGGTTGTATGGCTTTATCCACAAGATGTAATTCACCCTTAATGCCGAGCGCTAACAGGTACACCTTCAGGAGGTATACTGGCAGGGTTAATACAACGAGATCTTTCGCCCGTGTTAACACTAGTGCCGGATCCGCTAGGAGGGTAACCCAACTTTTGCATCCCGGATGTCAAAAATGGGACTCTCCACCTTTGTGTCGGACCATATTTTTGATGGGATTCGTAGCATAGAAAACAAAAAATTTTCTACGAGATGCAAACGAAAACCTAGATCCAATCTAGAAAACCAAGATCCAATCTAGAAGAAGCTTGCAACGAGAGACAGATCATATTTACATACCCTCGACGAACACGTCAACGCAGCGGAGAATTTGACCGTTGTCGATGAAGCCCGCAGCCTCCCGCAGCTAGGTTATACCTCCCAGCCGCGAGAGGGATCTTCTCGTGTTTCAATCCGATCAAGCACCGCAACGAGCGGCACCTCCGAGATGTGCACACGTACGGCTCGAAGACGTCACCTCCTTCTTGATCCAGTGTGGCGCACCCGGTTTTAAGGCCGGACACGTCATTTGTGATTACCGTACTGGTCCCTGGATCAGTAGCCAGTACGCACAAATACTTGATAGCATTCACATACAATACCGAATTCTTATTACACGATTAGACCATTATGGTCGCGGTTCGATACATGGCCTATTGGCCGAATAAAACAGCAGCGGAAAACATAACGAAGTGGATAGCCCATCGGCTTGCCGACCCAACAGGCAGCTGACTGGGGAAAACGTCCTAACCCTCGGCCTCGCTGTCGCCTTCTTCGTAATCGGGGTCTTCTTCCTCCTCTGGCCCAATTCAACAAGCCAGGTGAGTACATTGAATGTACTCGCAAGCAATCCCCATTGGGGGAATATACGGCTATATTTCATGCAGGAATATTTCAAGGGACAGCTCTAACCTATGTTGGCAGTTGTGCGGAAAGGTAAGTTCTGGATTTGTAAATACGGCATAATAGATTGTAAAAGCAGTTGGAAAAACTGGTAGCAAATCAACAGCATCCCATCACATCCCTTCCTTTCTCAGCTTGTGCGGTAAACACCGCTAACACCTCACGACCTATTACCTGATAGCCTCCACTCACCGTCAATGGCTCCGCCCATCAAACGGTGGCTTCACCCTATCAGATAACTAGGCTTTCCACCACCCCACCGTATTCCGGTCCTTCCCGGCAATACAGCGGACTACTTCGGCAATTTCCTCGCCACCGACACATGGCCTAAATTGCCCAAATCTGTGGACACATCATGCCCACGTCCTTAATCCCTTTTGCCCAACGTTGGCAAACAAAACTTAGTCTAGCCTGGGTGTGGCTGTGCCAGTTCATGTCCATGACCGAGGACGCGGCTATTCGAATAGATTTTAACCCTCTGCAGAGGTGGTACGGCTTTACCCACAAGATGTAGGTCACCCTGGGTATACTTCGCGACGTATACTGACAGGGCTATTACAACGAGACTTTTCGCCTGCTTTCATACTAGAGTCGGACCCGCTAAATGAGACTAACCCCATCTCCGGTTGTGCCCAGGCAGCCTGACACCACAACACGGAGAAGCGCTCATCTTTGTGTCGAATCCTCATCCCTGCCTAAATGGAGCTCACTAAGAATCTCGACCCATGTAGCGCCGTGAGAAATTCTCTAGGGGCCCATCGTCCTACCTAGCACATGCTTCTTACTTCCCACGGGTCCGAACCCTAGTATTAGGCGGGTTACCGAGTCAAGTCCTTCCCATAAAGGACATGTGGACGTACGGTGGGGGAACTGGTTTAGCGGCACGGTGGCTCGGTCCTTAACTGATTCGAGTAGGACTCCAGGTCATCATCGATCACCGAATAGCCTCCAGCTACTTCGTCTCCCTTCGAACCACCTTACTTCCTACCCGAATCCAAATCATCTCCATCTCCATTTTGGGTTTTGGCAACATTTCATTTAAAAATCACCGCGGATAACATATGCTATCCGCGGGTTTGATATTCCCATCCCCGGTTTAAACAAAATTTTAATTTTAACTATAGCAGGGCTAAGCATTGGCTATTGCCTATAACCTTGGTATGTCGTCGGTTGAAAACCGACCGACGGATCTCTAGGGTTACAAGGAATCGGACGTTCGACCCTAGTCCATATGCATCTATCGGACATAGTTAATTCTACATAAAATACTGTTTATAACATAGCATGCATATTTCGAAATCAAAATAAATATACTTCACAATTATAGGATGCGAAATGGTCAAGGCGGGAGATTGCTTGCCTGGCAGTTCCTGTTCCTGTTCCTGAGGTGGGGGTGTTGCCGGTTCGTCCTGACGCACGTACTTCACTCCGTGGACTACGCGTCGGAAGAAAACATCGAATAAAGAGCAATCCAAACAATTCAAGAAAATCGAGCAGCATGCATGACGGAATAAATGATGGATAGCAAGATGAATTAAAGGGGGTACTTGCCCTCGGACGATCGAGTTGATATGCCGGGTTTCGGACGGCGATTTAGAAAAGGATTAATGTGTAAGGAGCTAGGCTCAGGGTTCGACCCTACGACTTCACGATTTAGGTTTAGGAAAGCAGCAAATGACAGTGGCGATGGTTATTTACAAAGTGGTCACATAAAATGACGGTGCATTTAACGGGGAATTCGTTATCGCTAAGTTTTAAACTAAGGAATTTGGTTCAACGAGTTTAGGCTACTGATGTTTTTATTTCCACGAGCTGGGAATAAGGATCCTTAACCTAAACTGCTCAGAGGTTTACGCATGCGTATACTATGCATGCAAGAGATCAGATACTAGAATAACTAACCCTAGTCTACTAATTAACAGTTCTACTAGACATTTGGTATTTAGGCGAATAAATAAAACTAGTGTTTAGGATTTTCTCTAGGGACTCCGGAATCAAAACTGCAGTGCAACAGCAGTCGGCCATTTGGGTTTTTAAATGGTTGGGTTAGCACTAATGTTAAAGGAGCTAAGCAGTGGATTTAATGAGCTAAAACAAGAGGCAGTGCACTGGGTATTTGGCAGTAGCTAACCCAGCTAAAGGGAATGAGCTACAGCAGTGGATTTAAATCAACTACCCGATTGGCCTAGGTTGGCAGCTAAGCGAAATTAAATTAGTGGCTTAAATGAGCTATTAGGGCTTAGGGGCCGGTGAAACAAGAAAAAGAAAAAGAAAAACTTGAGGCTGTCGGCAGCTACAAGGGAAATGGGCCAGTGCGTGAATGAGCTGAAAAAAACAAAAAAAAGAAAAGCAAAGAAGCCAAGTACAGGGAGAGGCCGGCGGCGCCTGGAGATGGGGGTCCGGCGGCTTACTCCCGAGCGGTCTGAGGGCGGGTGGTGCTCCGGCTCGGCTAGGCTGAGCTCCGGCGCCCGGCGGCCTTCGGCGCGGCTCGAGGGGCGGAATGGAGCTGGGTCCGGCGGCTCCCTGGTGCGGTCCGGCTCTTCTGGAGGCGCGGGCTAGATGGGGAATGGCTCGGGTTATGGGGGCTTCAGCTGCAGGGGAGCATGGCAGGTAGGCTTGGGGAGAAGGGGGGGGTGCCCGAGCTTCTCTTATAGGCCGGCGGCGAGTTGGTTCAGCCACTGCTGCTGGACTCGGTCAAGGCGGCGATGGGATGTATCGGCGGGGAAGTTAATGGTGCTGCTGGGTTGAGGTACGGTGAGGGCAGGCTACTGGGGAGAAAGGCCACGGCTTAGGGCGACTGGTGCTCGGAAAGGCTTGACGGCGGCCAGTGCAGGTCAGTGCTCAGCGTGCGTACGACAGCCGGGCCGTGCTGCGGCAAGCTCGGTCGTGGAGGACTGCTCGGCCGCATTGATGAGGTTCTGTGGTGGGGGATTCATGGTGGGGTCGTGGTGCTCACTGCCGGCGATGCGACGTGAAGGCGCCGGGCGGTTGACCAGCTCTGCTAGAGTACGGCTGGCATGCTGATGCCGATCCAGGCGCGCCCAGAGTGGCACGTTCATGCCATGGCGTGCCCCGAGGAGGTTTACTGCGCATGAACACGTCAACGAGATGGATGGAGACCAGACTGGAGGCCATGCAGGAACTGGCATAGAGCACCATGTTGTACAGAGCCAATTCATGAATGCCCTGCACGACGGGTCATGGCTTCCAATTGAATGCTGATATGTCAAGGGTTGCCAGTGTGTACAGGGTGATTGGAAAGATGAGGCAGGCAAGGGCTGATCATTAAATAACTTCTGGGCAGCTTTAGCGAGTGGTTCGCAGAGATTTTATGTGAGACGTCAATCGGGACGAAGGTGCTCGGTGTTTGCCATGTTGGATCTTTACATAGCGCTCACCCATGTTTTTATATATTTGGACTCCTGGGAACGTGGGGAGTGTTGTGGGATTTTACGGGAATTTTGGGGCAGACCGGGGAGAGATAGATCTGGCGATAGGGTTTTAGAAAGAAAAGAATTAAATACGGAGAAAAGGGGAAATCGGGGTCGAACCAGGGTTTTGGAGTGCGGCAAGGGATGGGGTGAATGGGAATGTCTCCGGAGTATCGAGACGGTGCTTGGAAACAAATGGCGAAGAGTTGCCGTAAGGGCATCGCCGGATTTCGATCGAACGGGGGGAGAGAGAGGATTTCCGGATTAGGGTTTTGATCGGGAGATTCCGAGAGGGAAAGATTAGGGATAATGCATGCATGAAACGTGCAAAGTATTTCCTAATATGCAGGATGTCATGATTTTATGCGGTTTAGAAAATCAGGGCGTGACATCCAGCAAGGCGGGAGATGAGGTAGATGAGATCAACTCCGGTAGTACGACGGCATGGTGGTGGAGGTGGTGGGGTTTCTCCGCGGACAGGGCTTCGCCAAGCGCTGCGCACGAGAGAGAGGAGATGGGAGAGAGGGAGGCGGCGGCTGGGATGGATCTCTCCGGAGGGCTGCCCCTCCCCTCCTTTATATAGAGGAGGAAACTTGGAGGAGGAGGAATAGTACCCGTGAACAGTACGCGCGTGAACAGTACCCTCCCCCAAGTAAAGCCTCCCCTTTCGATCTTATCTCCTATTTTTAAGGGATTTGATCTTATCCCTTGGGGGGTTATTGTTCACACAACACTATTCACGTGTGTACTGTTCATGCAGAACCCTTGGTCCATGTGGACCCCTCCGGGATAAGTGGGCCTCACCCGGGGACCCCCGGAACCTTCTAAAACCTTCCCGGTACGATACCGGAAAAATCCCGAACTTTTCCGGAACCCTAAAAATACTTTCCCATATATGAATCTTTATCTCCGGACCATTCCGGAGCTCCTCGTGACGTCCTGGATCCCATCCGAGACTCCGAACAAAATTTCGGTCTCACCGTATTAATATCTCATTTTATACCCTAGCATCAACGAACCTTAAGTGTGTGACCCTACGGGTTCGGGAATATGTGGACATGATCGAGACACCTCTCCGATCAATAATCAATAGCGGGACCTGGATGTCCATAATGACTCCCACGTACTCAACGAAGATCTTTATCGGTTTGAACCACGATGTCGAATATTCCATTTCCTTTGTCTCGCGATATTTTACTTGCCCGAGATTCGATCGTCGGTATCACCATACCTAGTTCAATCTCGTTACTGGCAAGTACTCTTTACTCGTTCCGTAATGCCACATCCTCTGTGACCAACTCTTTAGTCACGTGCTTGCAAGCGATACAGAATGTGCTTTACCGAGTGGGCCCAGAGTATATCTCTCTGTCACATGGATGGACAAATCCCACTCTCGATACATGCAACCCAACAAGTACTTTCCGAAATACCTGAAAGACACCTTTATGATCACCCTGTTACGGCGTGACGGTTGATGCCCCCAAAGCATTCTTCCGGTACCAGGGAGTGGCATTATCTCATGGTCTAAGGATCGGAACATTTAACAATGGAAAGCTATGCAATATGAATTTTGTGACGTGATCGAATTGCCTAACTTAATTTGGGTCTGTCCATCATGTCATTCTCCTAATGACATGACCCCGTTATTAACCGACATCACATGTCCATGATTAGGAAACCTTAACCATCATTTAATCAACGAGCTAGCCAGATAGAGGCATTGCTAGGGACACGGTGTTGTTTATAAAACCACACATGTATTATGTTTCCAGTTAATACAATTATAGCATGGAGTATAAACATTTATCATGAACAAGAAATATGATAATAACAATTTATTATTGCCTCTAGGGCATATTTCCAACAATTTTCACGTACTCGTGAGATCCACCGAAAGCTTATACCTCCACCACGTGGAACTTATCGAGGGTTTTACCCCCACGTAGTCCCATGAAGGTCCTCTAGGGATCCCGGATCCACCTAGCACATCACCCTAACTTCCCACAGTTCCGAGCTCTGGCATTAGACGGGGTACCAGGTCAAGTCCTTCCCACAAAGGACTTGTGGACGTACGGTAGGGGAACTGATTCGGCGACACTTAGGTTCGGTCCTTAGATGATTCGAGCAGGACTCCATAACCAACCAACTCTTCAGGTAGCGACCGGCTACTCTACCACCTCATAACACCTTTAGCATTCCTGCCCGAATCCGAAATCCTCCATCATTTCATGTGGGGTTTTCACAAATGTTTCCTTTTAAAAGATTCCCTCGGCATGTATAAACAAGCCGAGGGTTTTGATCCCATACCCCATGTACTCCGTAAAACTTGTTTTAGCTATAGCAGATCTAAGCACGGCTACCGCCTATATTCCTACTACCTTGCCGGTCGATCTCGACCAACTAGATAAACTTTGGGTTACCAAGGGGCGGATTCCAAACCTACGGCATATGCATCTACTGGACATATCTTCACTAGCATAAAATACCGCTAATACTAAAATAGCATGCAAGATTTGCAAACAAGGTAACTAAGCTTAGCAAATATGGGATTTGATGGGATTCGTAGCATAGAAAACAAAAATTTTCCTACGAGATGCAAACGAAACCTAGATCCAATCTAGAAAACCAAGATCCAATCTAGAAGAAACTTGCAACGAGAGACAGATCATATTTACATACCCTCGACGAACACGTCAACGCAGCGGAGAATTTGACCGTTGTCGATGAAGCCCGCAGCCTCCTGCAGCTAGGTTATACCTCCCAGCCGCGAGAGGGATCTTCTCGTGTTCCAATCCGATCAAGCACCGCAACGAGCGGCACCTCCGAGATGTGCACACGTACGGCTCGATGACGTCTCCTCCTTCTTGATCCAGCAAGGTGAGGTGGGGAGGTAGATGAGATCTCCAGCAGCACGACGGTGTGGTGGTGGATGTGGTGGAGAAATTCCTGCAGGGCTTCGCCTAAGCAGCTGCGGGAGAGGAGTAGATGGGAGAGAGGGAGGGGCTGGCGGCTAGGGTTCCCGGGGGGCTGCGCCCAGCCCTCCCCCCCTTTATATAGGCTCGGTACTGTTCACGTGAACAGTACGTGAATAGTAACTTGCCTCCCAAGTTTTCCCCTTTTTCCTTTATCTTATCTCTCCTATTTTAAGGGATATCGATCTTATCCATCTAGGAAGGGGGGGTTACTGTTCACGCGACACTATTTACGTGTGTACTGTTCATGCAGTACCCTTGGTCCATGTGGACCCCTCCGGGATAAGTGGGCCCTACTCTAGAACCCTCCGGAACCTTCTAGAACTTCTCCGGAACTCTGCCGGAAAAATCCCGAACCTTTCCGAAACCCTAAAAATACTTTCCCATATATGAAATTGTATCTCCGGACCATTCCGGAGCTCCTCGTGACGTCCTGGATCCCATCCGAGACTCCGAACAAAATTTCGGTCTCACCATATTAATATCTCATTCTCTACCCTAGCATCAACGAACCTTAAGTGTGTGACCCTACGGGTTCGGGAATATGCGGACATGATCGAGACACCTCTCCGATCAATAATCAATAGCGGGACCATGGATGTCCATATTGATTCCCACATATTCAACGAATATCATTTATCGGTTGAACCACGATGTCGAATGTTCTATTCCTTTGTCTCACGATATTTTACTTGCCCGAGATTTGATCGTCGGTATCACCATACCTAGTTCAATCTCGTTTCCTGGTAAGTACTCTTTACTCGTTCCGTAATACAACATCCTCTGTGACTAACTCCTTAGTCCCTTGCTTGCAAGCGATATCGAATGTGCATTACCGAGTGGGCTCAGAGAATATCTCTCCGTCACGTGGATGGACAAATCCCACTCTTGATACATGCAACCCAATAAGTACTTTCCGAGATACCTGAAAGACACCTTTATGATCACCCTGTTACGGCGTGATGGTTGATGCCCTCAAAGCATTCTTCCGGTACTAGGGAGTGGCATTATCTCATGGTCGAAGGACTAGAACATTTAACATATGATAGCTGAAGCAAATAAAACTTAGTGACACGATCAAATTGCTACGCTCAACTTGGGTCTATCCATCACATCATTCTCCTAATGATATGACCTTGTTATTAATTAACAACTCATGTTCATGGTTAGGAAACCTTAACCATCAATTAATCAACAAGCTAGTGTTAGAGGATCACTAGGGACACGGTGTTGTTTATATAACCACACAAGTAATAATGTTTCCAATTAATACAATTATAGCATGGAGAATAAACTTTATCATGAACTTGAAATATGACAAATAACAACTTTATTTATTGCCTCTAGGGCATATTTCCAACAGTCTCCCACTTGCACTAGAGTCAATAATCTAGTTTACATTGGTAAAGGTCTAACACCCATGGACTCCTGGTGCTGATCATGTTTTGCTCGTGGAAGAGGTTTAGTCAACGGGTCCGCCACATTTAGATCCGTATGTACTTTGCAAATATTTATGTCACCTTCTTTGACATACTCACGAATGGTGTGAAAGCGGCGCTTGATGTGCTTGGAATTCTTGTGAGACCTTGGCTCTTTGGCGTTCGCTATGGCACCAGTGTTGTCACAGTAGATAGCCATAGGGTCTAACGCGCTAGGAACCACACCAAGTTCAATCATGAACTCTCTCATCCAGACACCTTCCTGTGCTGCTTCAGCAGCAGCCACATACTCCGCTTCAGTTGTAGATGCCGCGATGACGCTCTGCTTCGAGCTTCTCCAGCTCACTGCTGCACCATTCAAAATGAATACATATCCTGATTGAGATTTAGAGTCATCTATGTCTGTGTTGAAGCTAGCATCGACGTAACCCTTTACGACAAGCTCTTCATCACCACCATAGACTAGAAACATGTCCTTAGTCCTCTTCAGGTACTTAAGGATATTCTTAACTGCTGTCCAGTGTTCCACTCCTGGATCACTCTGGTATCTGCTCGTCAAACTAAGAGCATGGGACACATCCGGTCTAGTACACAGCATGGCATACATGATAGAGCCTATGGCCGAGGCATAGGGGATATTACTCATCTTTTCTCTATCTTCTGCCGTAGCCGGACACTGAGCCTTGCTCAATATCTTACCTTGCAACATGGGCAAGAACCCTTTCTTTGACTCATCCATTCTGAACTTCTTCAGAACCTTGTCAAGGTATGTGCTTTGATTAAGTGCTATCAGGCGTTTTGACCTATCTCTATAGATCTTAATGCCTAATATGTAAGCAGCTTCACCAAGGTCTTTCATTGAAAAATTCTTATTCAAATAACTTTTTACACTTTCAAGAAGTTCTATATCATTTCCAATCAATAATATGTCATCCACATATAATACCAGAAATGCTACAGAGCTCCCACTCACTTTCTTGTAAATACAAGCCTCCTTGTAATTTTGGACAAATCCAAAACCTTTGATCACCTCATCAAATCGAAGGTTCCAACTCCGGGATGCTTGCTTCAGTCCATAGATGGAACGCTGAAGTTTGCATACTTTACCAGCATCCTTAGGATCGACAAAACCTTCGGGTTGCACCATGTACAACTCTTCCTCAATGTTACCATTAAGGAACGCAGTTTTGACATCCATCTGCCAAATTTCATAATCGAAAAATGCAGCAATTGCTAGTAGAATCCGAACAGACTTTAGCATCACTACCGGTGAGAAGGTCTCATCGTAGTCAACTCCTTGAATTTGTCGAAACCCTTTTGCGACAAGTCGAGCTTTATAGACGGTCACATTACCATCAGCGTCTGTTTTCTTCTTAAAGATCCATTTGTTCTCAACGGCCTTCCGACCATCAGGGAGGTCAACCAAAGTCCACACTTGGTTATCATACATGGATCCCATTTCGGATTTCATGGCGTCTAGCCATTTCTTGGAGTCTGGGCCCATCATCGCTTCCTCATAGTTCGCGGGTTCGCCGTTGTCCAACAACAAGACATTCATGACAGGATTACCGTACCATTCAGGAGCAGTACGTGTCCTAGTCGACCTGCGAAGTTCAGTAGCAGCCTCGTTTGAAGTTTCATGATCATCATCATTAGCTTCCTCTCTAGGTGGTGAAGGCTGCACTGGAACATCTTCCGTCGCTGCGCCACTCTCCAATTCGAGAGAAGGTTCATCAACCTCGTTCAGCTCTACTTTCCTCCCACTCACTTCTTTCGAGAGAAACTCCTTCTCAAGAAAGGATCCATTCTTGGCAACAAAGACTTTGCCCTCGGATCTGTGATAGAAGGTATACCCAATTGTTTCTTTAGGGTATCCTATGAAGACACATTTTTCCGCTTTGGTTTCGAGCTTATCAGGCTGTAACTTCTTTACATAAGCATCGCATCCCCAAACTTTAAGAAATGATATCTTAGGCTTTTTACCATACCATAACTCATATGGAGTCGTTTCAACGGATTTTGATGGAGCCCTATTTAAAGTGAATGCGGCTGTCTCTAATGCATAGCCCCAAAACGATAGTGGCAGATCGGTAAGAGACATAATAGACCGCACCATATCCAATAGAGTGCGATTACGACGTTCGGACACACCATTGCGCTGTGGTGTTCCTGCTGGCGTGAGTTGTTGAACAATTCCACACTTCTTCAAATGCATACCAAACTCGTAACTCAAATATTCACCTCCACGATCAGATCGTAGAAACTTAATTTTCTTGTTACGATGATTTTCTACTTCACTCTGAAATTCTTTGAACTTTTCAAACGTTTCAGACTTGTGTTTCGTTAAGTAAATATACCCATATCTACTTAAATCATTCGTGAAGGTTAGGAAATAACGATATCCACCGCGCGTAGAAGAACTCATTGGTCCACACACATCAGTATGTATGATTTCCAATAATTCACTTGCCCGCTCCATTGTTCCAGAGAACGGGGTTCTAGTCATCTTGCCCATAAGGCATGGTTCACATGTATCAAATGATTCAAAGTCAAGTGATTCCAGAAGTCCATTAGAATGAAGCTTCTTCATGCGATCTACACCAATATGACCTAAACGGCAGTGCCACAAGTATGTGGTATTATCACTATTTACTTTGCATCTTTTGGCATCAATATTATGAACATGTGTGTCACTACAATCGAGATTTAACAAGAATAAACCATTCACAATGGGTGCATGACCATAAAAGATATTACTCATATAAATAGAACAACCATTATTCTCAGACTTAAATGAATAACCGTCTCGCAATAAACAAGATCCAGATATAATGTTCATGCTTAACGCAGGCACCAAATAACAATTATTGAGGTTTAAAACTAATCCCGAAGGTAGACGTAGAGGGAGCGTGCCGACGGCGATCACATCAACCTTGGAGCCATTTCCAACGCGCATCGTCACCTCATCCCTTGCTAGTCTTCGTTTATTTTGCAGCTCCTGTTTCGAGTTACAAATATTAGCAACCGAACCAGTATCAAATACCCAGGCACTACTACGAGTACTAGTAAGGTAAACATCAATAACATGTATATCAAATATACCTTTCTTCTTGATGTTGCCAGCCTTCAAATCTGCCAAGTACTTGGGGCAGTTACGCTTCCAGTGGCCACTCTCCTTGCAATGGAAGCACTCAGTGTCAGGTTTAGGGCCAGCCTTGGGTTTCTTGGCGGGAGTGGCAACTTTCTTGCCACCCTTCTTGAAGTTTCCCTTCTTGCCCTTCTTCTTGAAACTGGTGGTCTTATTGACCATCAACACTTGATGTTCCTTCTTGATTTCCACCTCAGCAGCTTTCAGCATCGCGAACAGTTCGGGAAGCGTCTTCTGCATGCCTTGCATATTATAGTTCATCACAAAGCTCTTGTAGCTTGGTGGCAGTGACTGGAGAACCCTGTCAATCCCCAACTGATTGGGAATGACTACACCCAACTGACTTAGGCGATCGGCGTACCCAGACATTTTGAGTACGTGCTCACTGACGGAGCTGTTCTCCTCCATCTTACAGTTAAAGAACTTCTCAGAGGCTTCATAGCTCTCCACACGGGCATGAGTCTGAAATATCACTTTCAGTTCCTCAATCATCTCATATGCCCCGTGTTTCTCAAAATGTTTTTGGAGATCAGGTTCTAAACCGTACAGAATGGCGCACTGAACTATCGTGTGGTCATCTTTGCGAGATTGATAGACATTCCTGACATCCTCAGAAGCGTCATTAGCAGGGGCCTGACCCAGCGTTGCATCAAGGACATAAGCCTTCTGTGCAGCAGTGAGGATGATCCTCAGATTGCGGTACCAATCCGCGAAGTTGCTTCCATTGAATTTCAGTTTCTCTTTCTCTAGGAACGCATTAAAATTGAGCGACGGAGCTACGGGGCGAGCCATTGATCTACAACATATTTGCAAAGGTATTTAGACTATGTTCATGATAATTAGTTCAAATTAATCAAATTACTAATGAACTCCCACTAAACTCAACATCCCTCAAGTTGTTTAGTGATACATGATCCAAATCCACTATCCCAAGTCCGATCATCACGTGAGATGGGGTAATTTCAATGGTGAACATCAACATGTTGATCATATCATCCATATGACTCATGTTTAACCTTTCGGTTCGATGTGTTCCGATGCCATGTCTGTACATGCTAGGCTCGTCAAGCTAACCAAAGTATTTCCGCATGTGTAAAACTGGCTTACACCCGTTGTATGTGAGCGTAGAGTTTATCACACCCGATCATCACGAGGTGCTTCAAAACGACGAACTTTCGCAACGGTGCATACTAAGGGAGAACACATTTTATCTTGATATTAGTGTGAGGGATTATCTTATAATGCTACCGCCGTACTAAGCAAAATAAGATGCATAAAAAGGATAAACATCACATGCAAGAATAATGCGACATGGTATAGCCTTTTCTTCTTTTGCGCCTTTGATCTCCATCTCCAACGCACCGGCACGATCTCCATCATCACCAGCATGACGCCTAACTCCTTGGGCGTCGCACATGATAGTCACCACCACGTGTTGCAACTACAACTATTGCTACCACTAGCGATAAAGTAATGCAATTACATGGCGTTTGGAGTTGACACGTAGGTCATACAATAAATATTAAAGACAACCATGTGGCTCCTGCCGGTTGCCGTACTCATCGACATGCAAGCCGTGAAATATTACAAAACATGATCATCTCATACATCACATATACCACATCACATCTTGGCTATATCACATCACATGCCCCCTGCAAAAACAAGTTAGACGCCTCTACTTATTGTTTGCAAGTTTTACGTGGCTTCTAGGGGTTGTATACAAGAACCGTTCTTACCTACGCAAAGCCACAACGTGGATTCAATTATTGCTATAAACTTTTTCAAGCCTCCCGTTGCAAATTAGATTTCACTATAGCAAGAGAGACAGACACCCGCCAGCTGCTTATGCAATACAAGTTGCATGTCGAGCGCAGAACCGGTCTCATGTGCGAGGACATGTAAAGTTGGTCCGGGCCGCTTCATCTTGCTATCCCGCAAAATCCAAAGTGCACGAAAAGAGGTAGCAACAAGAGAATCAACGCCCACAATCCAATTGTGTTCTACTCGTACAAATCATCTACGCATAGATCTAGCTCTGATACCACTGATGGGATTCGTAGCATAGAAAACAAAAATTTTCCTACGAGATGCAAACGAAAACCTAGATCCAATCTAGAAAACCAAGATCCAATCTAGAAGAAGCTTGCAACGAGAGACAGATCATATTTACATACCCTCGACGAACACGTCAACGCAGCGGAGAATTTGACCGTTGTCGATGAAGCCCGCAGCCTCCTGCAGCTAGGTTATACCTCCCAGCCGCGAGAGGGATCTTCTCGTGTTCCAATCCGATCAAGCACCGCAACGAGCGGCACCTCCGAGATGTGCACACGTACGGCTCGATGACGTCTCCTCCTTCTTGATCCAGCAAGGTGAGTTGGGGAGGTAGATGAGATCTCCAGCAGCACGACGGTGTGGTGGTGGATGTGGTGGAGAAATTCCTGCAGGGCTTCGCCTAAGCAGCTGCGGGAGAGGAGTAGATGGGAGAGAGGGAGGGGCTGGCGGCTAGGGTTCCCGGGGGGCTGCGCCCAGCCCTCCCCCCCTTTATATAGGCTCGGTACTGTTCACGTGAACAGTACGTGAATAGTAACTTGCCTCCCAAGTTTTCCCTTTTTCCTTTATCTTATCTCTCCTATTTTAAGGGATATCGATCTTATCCATCTAGGAAGGGGGGGGTTACTGTTCACGCGACACTATTTACGTGTGTACTGTTCATGCAGTACCCTTGGTCCATGTGGACCCCTCCGGGATAAGTGGGCCCTACTCTAGAACCCTCCGGAACCTTCTAGAACTTCTCTGGAACTCTGCCGGAAAAATCCCGAACCTTTCCGAAACCCTAAAAATACTTTCCCATATATGAAATTGTATCTCCGGACCATTCCGGAGCTCCTCGTGACGTCCTGGATCCCATCCGAGACTCCGAACAAAATTTCGGTCTCACCATATTAATATCTCATTCTCTACCCTAGCATCAACGAACCTTAAGTGTGTGACCCTACGGGTTCGGGAATATGCGGACATGATCGAGACACCTCTCCGATCAATAATCAATAGCGGGACCATGGATGTCCATATTGATTCCCACATATTCAACGAATATCATTTATCGGTTGAACCACGATGTCGAATGTTCTATTCCTTTGTCTCACGATATTTTACTTGCCCGAGATTTGATCGTCGGTATCACCATACCTAGTTCAATCTCGTTTCCTGGTAAGTACTCTTTACTCGTTCCGTAATACAACATCCTCTGTGACTAACTCCTTAGTCCCTTGCTTGCAAGCGATATCGAATGTGCATTACCGAGTGGGCCCAGAGAATATCTCTCCGTCACGTGGATGGACAAATCCCACTCTTGATACATGTAACCCAACAAGTACTTTCCGAGATACCTGAAAGATACCTTTATGATCACCCTGTTACGGCGTGATGGTTGATGCCCTCAAAGCATTCTTCCGGTACTAGGGAGTGGCATTATCTCATGGTCGAAGGACTAGAACATTTAACATATGATAGCTGAAGCAAATAAAACTTAGTGACATGATCAAATTGCTACGCTCAACTTGGGTCTATCCATCACATCATTCTCCTAATGATATGACCTTGTTATTAATTAACAACTCATGTTCATGGTTAGGAAACCTTAACCATCAATTAATCAACAAGCTAGTGTTAGAGGATCACTAGGGACACGGTGTTGTTTATATAACCACACAAGTAATAATGTTTCCAATTAATACAATTATAGCATGGAGAATAAACTTTATCATGAACTTGAAATATGACAAATAACAACTTTATTTATTGCCTCTAGGGCATATTTCCAACAGGATTCAATATGTTCAAGGCGGGAAAGCTTGCCTGGCAGTTCCGGTTCCTGTCCTTGCTCTGGATGTGGAGGTGACTCTGGATTCTCCCGGGGTACGTACAGCACTCCGTTCACTATACGTTGAAAGGGATCGGCGAATAAGAAGCAAGCGACGGGATTTCAAATAAAACCCAAGAATATGCATGAAAATCACATGGAATGACGATGTTCTTTAATTGGGTAAAAGAACTCGTGTTATTAGGGTTACGTGTTCAAGGTTATTGTTCTTATGAATTCATGGGTGTTAGAACTATTTTAACGTACTGGTAGTATAAATGTTCATTTTGATTATTCTGGAATTCTACATGTACAAGTATATGCGGATTTAAAGGGATTGGAAATAATGCCCTAAACTCAATCCCTACGGTTTGAATTTAAAATAGTTTGAATCTTGAAAATGTATTTGAATCAAAAGATAGGAATTATTTCAACGATTCTAGAACCGGTGAAGTTCCCTCAAAAATCGGTCGGAACATTAGTGAACCGGTCGAACCAGGCGTAGATACGGTTCTGGAAAAAAGGCAGACTGGCGCAAATGCACTTTCCCGACCGCATGATTACGCTTTAAGTGTGTCGGAAACAGAAACTGGGCTCAGACATAGTAAATGCGCTTTTAATAGCTGGGAGACGGAATGGGCGGGACGCGTTTTCATTACCCGACCGTGGCCTCCAATTACCTGTGGCCCACGCGTCAGGGCGCTCCTTACCGGCCTCGAGTTGGACTTCCTCAGGGGCTCGAGACCTAGACCAGGCGGCGGCAGCACTCCCGGTCGCAGGGGAAATGCTAGCTGCAGTTGCTCTCCGGTGGCGTTTGGGAAGCTTGAGCTAAAGGAGGGCGGGGCTACCCTGGCGCCGTTGGTTTGAATCTTGAGGGATCGGTTGCTAGCTAGGAACAGAGGGGGCGGAGCTAAACTCGGAGGCGAGGAAGATGGGAGCTGTGGAGGCGATTGGAGGCTTCGGCTATGGGGTGTTAAGCTAATGCTTGAATGGAAAGTGAGGCTCGACAGTGGCTTGAGTGAGGGAGGGGCTCGGGAGCTCCTTAAATAGTGAGCTTGGCGAGGGTGGTGGGGTAGAGCTGGCGGCACCGCTGTTGATTGGTGACGGGGCGTGTCTGGAGGTAGGGCGTAGCCGAGGCAGGGCTGGCGAGTTGGCAGGGCAATCGTGGCGAGCGGTGTTTGCTTGGGCGGCGCTGCGACGACGAGCGGCACGGCTTTGGCATCAGCGGGCGGCGCGGGTACGAACGACGGAGCTCGTGGCGAGGGGTTCCCGAGGTTCTGCGGCGACATCGAGCTGGACGGGTTGATGGGACGCCTCATGACTCTAGGTGGCGTGGTGGCCGTGGCTTTGGGCGTCGGACGGCGCAATCATCGGTGGGCGGCGCGGTTGGCTACTACGGCTGCCGCTGTTGCTCTTCGTGTTCAGAGATGAGACTTGACTGCGGTGATTGGGCAACAGGCGGCCATGGGAGGGCAACAGGGTAGCGGCAGAGCTGGTCTTTGACTCGGGAATAGGTCCGGATGGCGGGCGGCACGGGACAAGTCGACGGGCGGCGTGGCCATGCCACTATTGGCATGTCAGGGCACGGCCAGAGCGTGAACCCGAGCGGCATGGGGGTGGCACAGGTCGCCCAGGGGTGGCATGCCACGCATAGCTTTGTCGCAGCAGTGCCTGGTTACGTGTTCGAGGGTATAGTGGTTCTGGCACACTTCGCTTTGAGGAATCAGGAGGGAATCCTGCTGAGTCATAGCTTGATTTGTAGTGTCCAGGACTAGAGCCAAAGAGTAAGAGACAAGGGAGCTGCTGTGGACTTGAGTATGCTAGGAATACCGAGAAAGGAACTTTGTAGCTTGACTTGAAGTATCCCTACTGACTTTGCCCATTATTTTATGCGGAAAGCAAATCTGTACATAAGTGTTCGATGCTGCCCATGGCAAATTTTTGCACTGAACATATCTATGTTTTTGTATATTTGTGCCTATGAGGATGAAGGGATTCTCGTGAAATTTTATTGAAATTTTCCGGGACATTTTTATAGTAGATGTAGTTCAACGCACGATTTTGCCCTAGATATAATTATTCCCATCTCCTAATATTTTTGAACTGGGCATTTCTATTTTATTTCATATTTGAGTTGAATAAGGTATTAGATAGTTCCATGAATTTATTCGTGATTTATAGAGATGTCGAGGAGGGTTAGATCTCATGATGAGGGCTTCGGTGGCAATAGGGATTAAATAGAAAGGAGTGGTCGTGTCGAGGAGTTAGGGTTTTATGGGTGTGGCAAAGTGTCGGGGATGCATGGAGACTTTCCAGAATGCTAATGTCCTGGTCTCGAGACATTTGGTTTCAGGGTGCCGTAACTTCGTCAGCAGGTATAGAGCGTGTCGCGGTGAGGTGCTCTTGCGCTGGGGTTTAGTCGGAAGAAGGGAATTAGGGTTTTCTGGGTGTGGCAAGGTGGAGGGGGTCGTGGAAACTCTTGTGGACTCTCCTTCCTTCGCCTGGGTATGTTCGGTGGTGAGGTGCCGTAAGCGGTTTAGTGTATACTGCGCGTGTGTGATGTTAGGGTTCAACTCGGGTTAGGATTTAGTCGGAAGAGGTGCATGTGTGACAGGTTCGGATATATTGGACGCACGTGAGGCTATAAGCATGTCTAATGCACATGTAATTATGCTGGTAAGCGGTTTACGAAAAACGGGGTGTGACAATTACGTGGTTTTGTGTGATTTGTCATTACACGCTTTACGGCAACTTGGGTCCCATAAAGTTGAACCCGTTAGTTGTAGCTACAGATTGTTTGTTAACAGGAATATGGAACTGTTAGTGAATCACTATTCGTGTAACATTTGCACGTACAAGAATATTTGCTTCGACATGGATGCTCTTGATATTTTTACATTCAATAACAGAGAGTAGTGCACTGCAGAAGACATTGTTTGAAGGCCAAACACATGAGGGAATAATGAACTGCTCTATATTGTCGGGTGACCCATGTTGCCTCTCTCCTAGACTGTGTTACTACATGTGCTTCCCTGATTATGCAGATTGTGAGCTGTCTTCCAATATCGATCTGCAAATAATGAAACTTCTGGATGCCCTCAGAATTGAGCCAGAAGCAGGGGAAAAAAGATCGAGCAAGTATTGACTGAAAACACATATCAAGTCTGAGTTATGCGACTGTGGCAACAATCCAGTGATTTGGATGGTTGGGATTTACTTTTTCCTGGGCCTACAGGTGTGTATCTTCATCGTCTTTGCCTTATCGTGCTACTTACCATGGTCCACCGGTTGTAGCTATTTGTACCTATGTTAGAGCCAAGTACATCTGGTCTCTCTTGAGGTTGAATGGCTGCATTTCATCTTTAGCTACTTGAGTAGTCCATTAGTTTTCTACTTTTAGTTAATGAGAAAATGAGAAAAGCCTGCAGTGTAAGCCTCATCAATTTACATGTTTTCCCTTCATGCATATTTGTGTTGTTCTTATCAATCCTTTCTATTTCGATTGCTTCATACAATAGTTAAATTAAAATTGACAATATGGATCTATTCTTTTTTGCTTAATCGTAAACTATACAATAATAATAATAAATGCTTTGTCGTTTTCAAAATCAATAGGTGGAAAAATTACTGTTCAGCTACTTGATGCTGCTAACAAATTTGCTCTTGACCTCCTTCATTTTGAGATGGGTCTAAGTGTGAATTGTGGCTGCAGAGCACCCAGACATTATGGTTTGGCTTCGTGAAGCTATTTTTGTGTGATTACACATCTGGTCCTCTACATTGATTGAATCGTACTCTTAGCTCTGTCCATTTTAAATATGTTATTGCCTATAGTGTTAGATGTATGACCATAGATGATTAAATGCTGCTGTAGGAACTTTATTTTCATTAATGTTCGAGAGCACTTCATATATTGTAGGAACTACTTAAAGCATTATTTGCCTTTTTGCTTTGAAAGTATTGCAGGAAACAACGGAAAAAAGAGAGAAGTGCGCTATAAGATAATGGTAGTACCTACGAGAACTATTTGATGGGCATGTTTTGTGCCATTGTCTAAGATCCCCTCCATCCTCTACTAGGCTTTTCCTACAGAATTCACCTTTCATGGAACAGGACAAAGGAAGATTTTGACTTGCAAAATTTCATAAATCTAATGCTTCTGAGTGTGTCTGCTAAAAGTGGTAAATGGATAACCTTCCAGGTTGAGTGTCTCATAAAGGATGAACAAATTGGTGCTGGTGATCAGTGTCAAGGCTGAAGGCATGGTAAATGGTTAACACAGGCAGGCCTCTATATATTGTAAAATCTTGCACCTATCGATAATTGAAATTTCATATTTAAAAGGCATATTGTTTGTGTCAACATACTGCAAAGATTTGTCACTAATTGTAAATCAGGTGGCAGAATTAGCAATTGTGTGGTAAGCCTAACAGCCGACATGTTGATCTTTGATCCTAAATAATTTATCTCTTACTTATCTGATTAGTGCTATTTCGGGTAAGGTCTAAATACAAGGATGTATATATACTGAAACTTAAGAAGTGAACATTGTTCTTTCTATCAACTTAAGAGTTAAACATTGTCCTTCAATGATATATGGCAATATGGGGTACTTAATACACCA
The DNA here is from genome assembly GCA_019208055.1 of Stipa capillata. NCBI lineage: Eukaryota > Viridiplantae > Streptophyta > Magnoliopsida > Poales > Poaceae > Stipa > Stipa capillata. The sequence goes on along the minus strand of JAGXJF010004908.1, from coordinate 54,571 downwards.
TTCCAAAAAGCCTTGGTCCTTAATGTCAGTTGGTCCATGCTGCATATTGTAGAAGTGGTATCAGTCCCAAATATGAGAAAAATTCCGGCCAACACATTTTCTGCTTTGGAAAGCTCACCGTACTGCTTCAAATTGGTTAGATTGTTTTCATCATTCTTTCTTCACAACTCAAGATTTGTTCTGTCTATACCTATACCATCTTCATTGGACACAAAATTCTTTCAAAGACAAAACTATACACATATCTATGTCGCAGATACCAACGGCTTTGCGATATGTATTTTTATTTGCCTTAGATTCGAATACTTTCAAATTTCTGATTTGTTCTCTTAACCAAAGTAGATTGGGGATTAATTTTTCAGGTTCATTTTCTTAGCTATATAGGTAGCAATGAGACTTTGCGTCGCGCGATTGCGCGGAAAGTTGTCTAGTTTACATAAAAATTAACGAGGTCATAGTAGCTACGAACGGCTGTATATTAATTAATGGGATGTGATAAGTTACGCGGTGACCAAGCATGCACGTGTGTAAGTACGTAGTTATTTGGATTCGATGGACGTTTAATTTTCCGTTTCCCGACAAACCAACGGCCAGCCTACATGGATATTGTGGACGGCAACTGAGAGGAGCCTTTTATCTGTCATGTTCCTCTGCGGTCCCTTCCTCTTGGACAGATCGATCGACCGATATTCCATGCATACATCGATCTATATAGCTCGAAAATCTCAAATCTAGATCGATCGATGATGCAAGACGCGTTAGATTGAGATACATACGTTATATAGTTGAGCCGTCTGCGTCGATCCGGCCAGCCTCTCGATCGATCTGGGCCTGATGAATGGTGTGCCTATGCATGTTTATTACTTCATCCACTTCAAAAATATAAGTCATATTTTGATTTGTTAAGACAAGACTTTGACTATTAATATACGATTTATATAATATAATTATAATTATAATTATAAATAAGTATTTTTGAACATGAATTTAATGATAACAATTTTATGTCACGAAAATTATATATTAATAGAATAATCATTGATCAAAGTGTTATCTTAACGAGTTAAAATAAGTTTTACATTTGTTGATGGAGTAGTTGGAAAAGCATCACGCTGACGTGAATATGTTATGGAGTTAATTAATGGACCAGCGCAGTGCTGCAGTGCTTGGGGGACAACTGCATCTGCATGCGTGCCTAAGACGATCGATCAACCCGGCCGACGCGTGTGTATATATACGATGTACGTACGTCGCGAAGCCTTTCATTAATTGCAGGGAAGTACAGCATCGACATGGTTCGATCGATGGGATGGGAGTGTACGTATATGCATGTATATATGCTTGCAAGGAATTAGAGAGCTGTACGTACGTCCTTCAGCACCTATGAGCTAGGCTACGATGCACGCACGAACGTACGTACTGGTAGATTAATTATTACTTGACTAATGGAACATCATACTATATGCTATATATGTTCTAGGTATTTATGTTATGAGAAGAAGAGTTTCACTAATGTTATTATGTACACGTAACCAGTGACTAATTCGAACTAGTAGCTGCCTACGTTTGCTATATTTGAGTTCGTCAGCTAGCATGGCATACATGCTTCAAATACTACTTACTATAGCTACTAGACAGGGACAGGGAATTGATCAGTCTATTACTGCTTTTAATTAGGCGTCGCCCGGTCCCGTGCTCGTTACATGCACGCAGGCACGCAAAGGTGGCGATGAGGGAGTGGAAGAAGTGGACGTGAGCTCGCCAAGATTGCCCTTGTGTCAATGATAAATATCATCTGGTAGTTCATTGTATGCATCTGGGGATGTAGCTCAGATGGTAGAGCGCTCGCTTAGCATGCGAGAGGTACGGGGATCGATACCCCGCATCTCCATTTTCTTTTTGCATCCCCTATCTCGGGGATCAATACCCTGCATCTCTATTTTCCTTTTGCATTTCTCTGCCTCCGAAGATAGTGAGTGCATCAGGCCGTATATACATATGTGCAGTTTCGTCTGTTCTTTCAGTCTTCGCAGACCACTCTAGTTCTGCTGGTTCAGGCGATGCGCCCTCTGAACTCCGTCCCAATGCCGGCACCATGTGAAACTTTGTGAACCAGAACCACAACTACCAATAATGTGCAGTTAATCACAAGCTCAATTACATCATTTGTCTTCCAAGATTAAATCACTCGATCGTGCAGCCATTAATCTGCCATCCGTCCCTGCACAGAGTACAGACCTATACAGAGTTCTTCGCACAGTGGCTGCCCTGGCTACGTGCCTCGCTCAACTGACTCCCCAGCCAAACAAAAGCGCAGCTATAATTCGAGGCTCTCCATGCATGCATGCGCACACACGCACGTACGGCGCGTAGCGTTCCGCAATAACTCCATTGGTTCAGTGTCACCAACTGCTTCGACGAACAAATCAACCCCACTCCCAACTTTTCTTCGCCTTATCTTGGATGTACGGGCTCACGAGAGCGATGTTTGGAGTACGAAGCTGGTGAGTTCCTAGTAGAGACGAGGAATATGTCCTTGTTCGCTAGGTGCCTAGATGGTGTTTCCCTGTCGAGATGTTGCAGCTCAGCCTTCTTTTTTCCTTATTCCGATTGAGGTGTGTCATTAGTGCTAGATCATGCCGGTAAAATTATTCTCTGATAAATAACTTTTTTTTGAAGTAAGATCGCATAACTGTGGTGATCTCTCTCTGTCTGTCCCTCCCTCTCTCTCTCTCTCTCTCTCTCTGTCTGTCTGTCTGTCTGTCTCTCTAGTTACAGATTACACCAAGCTGGCTAATTAAACGGGAAACAGTAGACGCCGTACGTGTTGCAAACCAAACATGTTACGCAATAGGAATAGGTGGATAGAATCTGCGTTGTACTAGGAGTAGGCCAGTAACTTAATGATCCCTTTCGGTCGGCCAATCCACGCAGTGGAATTTTTCTTCACGACATTCAGTTAGGGAACCGTACACGTTGATCCAACTTCCGTGGAGGGGGAGAGAGAGAGAGAGAGAGTAATAATTTTGCATGCACGCATCTAGAGAAATAGGCAATGCAAAAACAAATTCACAAACTATTGTATTTTACCTTCTTGCTTCGCCACTGGTACGTGTAGTAGAGTACCTACCCAGAGGGAGCTGTTGCTTCAGGATAAGGGGTCTTTCAGAAACTGCAGTGCATATAATTGAGCATATGTACCATCGATCGTGCAATGTCCGGGCATGGTACGTAACATTGAAGCAGTTCTCTTCATCTATATGTCCGTGTTGTACCAGCAGTGTTAGTTGCCTCCGCCGTTTTCCGTAGCCTGCAGCAGATAGGTTGTACATTTACCGTAAACCTGCAGGGCAGGGAGCCGGACGTTATTAATACCTGCTGGCCTCATCTACTGCACAAGAATGCGAGTTAACTAATCTTGATCTCTTGCTGTGTGGCTTGTATAGTGTGCTGCAGTGCCTTGTTCATTTGGTCTGAAGTCCGAACTAAAATTAACTCAACCATTCTTCAGGGATCCAAGTAACATATATGGCACATGGTTGCAGCTGCAACATAGAAGGGTTACTGCAAATATTAATTTCTGCAAGCTTAGGCGTAATTTAAATTTAAAATAACAGAAATGGAGAAAAAACGAACTCTGTATCATCATAGCCGATAGTTCAGGCATGCAAGACGACGTTGGACAAGTAAACAAGGCTTGCTTTCAACTGGTCCAAAGCCTACATGGGCCAAAGTGGAGATCTCATGGATTCCGCGCCCATACTGGCAACCTGCATGCAGAAGGCCTATGTATGTCTGTTAAGCCTGCTTTTGGCATGGAGGTAGATTACAATAATCATGTTTGGTTGAATTAATTTATATGTAGTTATTATTCTGTTATCTGTTTTTGCATAACCTGTAGAAAATAGGTGTTTAAAGTTGTGTCCTGGCTAACAGAAAAATAGAAGAGATAAATATATATATCCTTATAGTAAGTTCCTTAGTGTTTTTATTTTGATATTTTAGACGTTAGTTCGATTATAAAATGATTTGCCAAACATGACGTCAATATTTACACAAAAACTTATTAAATAAGTTCAATGCAATATGGTTCAGCAACTACAAAGTGAGCATTGGTAAGAGCAGCCGCCGGAAAATCAGACCATTGCCGATGCTTTACCCCCTTTTTTGGCATTCTCACACATCAAGTGGATAGGAGATATATTGATTTACATACAAAAATTATATTTTAAGTTTGTGTTTTCTATATCAAGTTGTTCCAGTTTTATTTGCTTGTGATGGTCATTTTGGACCGACTCACGTAGATGAAGTAATGTTTACTTGGGATCTACACCATGCCGAACTAGGAACAAATGAATCTCATGATTTTCTTCAACGAACAACACCATTGCCATCATGTATGTCCTACACATCAATTCAGATTATCTGTAATTTTCTTTCCACTGTCACGATCGACTACCAATCATATCTTCCACAGATCTCTTATCCCAAGCTAAGCTAGTTATTTGCATACCTGAGTTACCCAAAAGTTCAAACTACTATTAAATCATCTACATCGATATAATGGCACTTCGATGACGCCAGCCATCGCATAAATCTCGGCAAATGGCTAGCGCCAACTAATGAGGAAACTTCCTGCGCACCAAGTAAACTAGCTACTCTTATTAATTTTTATTAAAAAATGTCACGTATCAGTAAGGGCACTCCCAATACATTGTATCTTAGGTTGTATCTTATTGTATTAAATAACTGTTTAGATACAACCTTTTCAATGGGTTGTATCTTAATATTATATCTAAAACATCTTTATTTATTATATTTTATGATCTATACTACCATTTTTAACCTTGTAATCTATTTGTGGCATAGTTCTAGTACATAATAGTACATGTATAAGCCACATAGAATCACTCAAGAATTAATTTACATCGATTACACCGCTAAGAGCCGGTTCCAAATTAAGAAACAGTCTCCTTCTCTTTCCTCCATAACTATCCTGCCACATAAGCTTTTTGCCTAGGTGGCATGACTTAAGAGACAGCTGAGTTGGAGCATTGAGACTGCCCTAACAAGCGCGGGTGTTCACGTTGCTGCTAGCGTCTTAAATGGTTTTGTTTTAGACAAATCATGCGATCTAGCTTCTCAACTTGGCCCAAACTGCATAGGCATTATAGGCAGATATCGCTCACATCAGCATCGTTTTCAAGCAGCAGATTTTAGCTTACCAGGAAGGAATTAAGCTGCCCTGCCCTGCCCCATTATTGTCTCTAAACAAGTGTTTTAGGCCATACAGTTGTTGATTAACCAACGAGCGATTCAATCACATCTTCAAGTCTGGGCAATTAGCATAACCTACTCCTTAAATCCTCAGTTCATTATTCTGAATGATTTGAGAGACTCTACATGAGAAATGCCGGCCTGATATGATATTCAATTTTTTTCATGTCTGTAGCAGAGTAGACAGCGAGTGCAATGTGTATACGTTTACAGGCATGCAGTGCCTTCTTTTATTTTGGTTGGGCTAGCTACTGACAGGTGTCAGCCCTTTCTTGTCGCCGTCGTCGCTGCTGTGCGCTGTATTTAGTCTTGCATAATTCTGTACATTTTTAGTTTAAAACCATCTAAATTCAGAGCTCTTAAAGTTTTTCCAAACAGAGGGTGGTTATTGAACTCCATAAATTATTCATCGACAGAGCTCGAAACATTATGTGCCTTAAATCACTACTGCAGATAGGGACACCAGTGACGGGCCTAAAAAGCCCAGTAGTGACGAGCGGGCCGGCCCGTCACTGGTGACCAGCCACTGGTAACTAGTTATCAGTGGCGGGCTACCCGCTCGTCACTGCTAATTTAGTTACCAGTGACGGGCACACATGAGAGCCCGTCACTGTTAAGGTATACAGCAGTGACGAGCCATATTCTCGGCCCGTCACTGGTAAGATATACAGCAGTGACGAACTCTCCAGTCCGCACGTCACTGCTGTTATGAGGGGCCCAAGCACGTTGCTGCCGCGGCAGCCATTATGTCTGCCGCGGCAGCCAAAAGGGCTGATTTTGTTGCCGCGGCAGCAACGTGCTTGGGTGCCGCAGCAGCCATTTTGGCTGCCGCGGCAGCAAAAACAGCCGTTTTGGCTGTCGCGGCAGCCATTTTGTCTGCCGCGGCAGCCATTTTCGCTGGCGCGGCAGCAAAAACAGTCATTTTCGCTGCCGCGGCAGCCATTTTCGCTGGCGCTCCTAGGGCGTCGGTCGCCGTTCTCCTAGGGCGCTCTCCAGCCCCTGTGTACTACAGGGGTCCTGGAGGGGGTGTACCCCTTCGGTCGCCGTTCTCCTAGGGCGTGCCGCTGTGGCCTAATAGCGCTTGCGACGATGCCTCGTTGCGTCGGCATCCTACGTGCCCGGTATGCTTTGAAGGCCACCTCACTCGCACTCTCGGATGTCGCACACGATAAGTACATATGTCAAACCGAGTACGAAAGTAACAAGTGCCAATACGTAAATATGTGCAGAAACGTACAAAGTAGACCAGTTCGGGAATACACGACCACAAACACAATATATATGCAATGTTTTTCCGTCCTCTAGGGCCAAGCTACATGTGGGCGCGCGAATGGGTCTTCGGTCGGGATTTGGCGAACTCGCTGCTCTGTGCGAGCGGCGTGTTCCTCCCTTGGGTCAGTGCCGGTGTAGAAAAGCCCCGTATCGGAGACGACGTCCTTGTTGATGATGTTTGCGAACGCATTCTGGAGGCGTGCAAACTCTTGCTTCCAGTCATATGGCTTGTGCTCGAGGTTATTACTCCACTTGCGTAGGTCGTCATGTTTGCGAAACGTGTTCCGTGCCCGTACAAAGTCGTCCATGTGGCAGCAGACGTAGTAGCCACACGTCACACTACCCTCCGGCTGCTGTCTGCACCACCAATCGGTCACGTGTTTAAAGCGTGGAGCGCCACTTCTTTTTACCATAGTTACTCCTCCTCCCTTCTGTGCAAAGTCGAAGAGAGCATCATCCAGAACTTTCTTGAGCAGGGTGTAGTCTTTCTTCACCCTCTTCATGGAATCAAAGTAAACAACCTTCCTTTCCTTCGGCGTTGGCACTAAGAGGATCCAGTGGTCGCTGCGCAGACATGTGAACAAACCAATATTAACCCACGAAGTTGGCTAGGTGCACAAGCGAAAGAGAAATTTACGAAAGCACAAAGTAGAGAATGACTTACAAGGGATTGTAGGGCACGAGTAGGTAGTCCTTGCCCTTATGCGCTATCATCGCACTCACGAGGTATTCTTTCATAATCTCCCTACCTTCTTGGGAGCGAACGTTGTTCTCGTGCATGTGAAACGGATCTGCTATTGCAACATCGAGAATCTTCAGGCGTCTGGTCTCTCTGGTTAGGTGAAGCGCCCATAGCCTGACGAAGGATGCTTCGAGCCGATAAAGGTTGAACATGCCGAAGATCTCCGCAAAGTCCAGATAGAACTTGTCCGCGGGATACTGATCGACGAAATGGAAACCCTCTGGCACCTTCGCCGTGTAATACGATACATTCGTTTCATCGGGTCCTAATTCAATGTCTCGAATGTTCTCGTGCAGAATCTTCATCTCGTTCGGGAGGACGTCGAACTCATCCTTTGGTACCATCGGGTGACCCGGGATGTGATAGGCCCGCCACTGACGACCCTTTGCTGTCTGTGCTGACTGGGAAGATGCTGCGTACGTTAAGGATTTCTTCAACCTCGCCTCACCCTGTCTATCGTAAGTTCCGGTGCTAGCATGTGCCTTCTTCGCCGCCCCTTTTTTGCTCGTGCGCTCCGTATCCAGGGATACGGCCCTCTGACCGGCCATCGCTTCTTTGGCTGCGCCCACGAGTGTTTTAGGAGTCAACTTCGTGTGGTCTTGCCTGTCATGCTTGGGTGGCGGCGTATCTACAACTTCTCGTGCCTCCTCGTCACGAGGCATGCCATGCTTCGCGCCCTCCTCGGCATGCTCCATCTCCAGATCCTTGTAGGATAGAGGTGCGGAAATACCCAGAGGAGATGGTCTTGCTGATGGACTGTCGGTGTGGCTCGGCGAAGGTGCTGGACGATTGGAGGTCTCAATCAACTTAATCGCGTCCTTCGGCCACCTAAGGAAAAACCCCTTGCAGGCTCCTAGCTTCTCGTATCCCTCTTCAGGGGGGTCATTCAGAACCAGGTCCTCAAAGGTGCCGACCACCTTAGTCAACTCCACCCTCGCCATGTTTGGTGGTAAATCCACGCAGTGCATCCTGTTCTCCGGCGTTATTGGGTGGACTCGACCGTACGCGACCGTCACCATCGAGCCGAGCACTTGGGTCTGGAGATGACACGGAGTTATCACCTGCGGAACATACGTACGGGTCAGCGATGTTAGAGTCCAAACAACGAAATCTGTACGAGACCCTTACGATTTGTTGAGCCGACGACGCTTACCGTTAGGCCGTCGATTGTATTTGGCGACCCGGGGCCAACGCCCGATACGGAGGGGCTGCTACTCCTTGCAGCAGTGAAGGCCGGCGGCTGCGTATCCAGATTATAGGGCGGCGGCTGCGTATCAGGATGCGTGGGTGGGCGTCGTAGTTGATCATATAGAGGCCCTAACAGACGTTTCACAGCCGCCTCCACTCGCGCATCGAATTCTTCATCCTGCTTGGCTTTCCTCCTCTCGCGGGCAGCCTCGCGGGTTTGGGGACCGTAATCAGCCCACCGAGCCCCATACCCGACGCCCATGACGCGGCCACGAGTCTCCGGCTTCCCGAGAGCCTTGTTGATAGGGTCTTGCCACCTCTCGGTACCGACAGAGTCCTGGGAGCTCTCAGGTTGCTGGCTCAGCTTTCTCTGCAAGCAACATGAACCGTTCAGAAACGTAATCTTTAGGAAATTAATCTACGTAGGACAAATAAAGTAAAATGGGTTCAGAGGTTACCAGTTCTTCGTGCACGTCCTTCATTTTCTCGTGTGTGAAGATCGGTTCCCCCGTCGCTGGGTCAAATTTTGCGCGGGCCCTCACAAAGTCTTTTCCGCGCCCTGGCTGGATGTCCGAGAAAGGGGGTTCTTTCCCAGCCGCAATCAACCTCGCATCCTCCTTGTCCCATTTAGGCCTCTTCCCTTGGTAACCACGGCTGCCAAGTCTGTGGTCACCCACGATCTTCCCCCGCATGTCCTTCCCCCAATCACTCTTCCTCCTGAATTCCTCGCCGGAGCGAGTTTGAATGAACTCGGTCCAGTCCGCCTCATCTATCGTGGGCCATTTCGGCTTTATCACGGTCTCGAAATCTTGATCCTTCATCTTATTGGCATGGTATCGCCAGGTATTCAACGATTTCGACATCATGCTGAGGGCTTTCGTTGCGACTCTATTTCTGTCGGCCTCCGGGACGGAATACCTGCTGAATAGCCTGTCCAGGAGGAGAGTTCGAAGATGCTCGGTTTCTCTCGTCCTTATGTCGGGAGTTGTGATCTTCACCGTTTCACGCAGGATGCAGCCTACGGCGTTTGAGTACCCCTGTGCGGCTCTTACAGGACTGGCAGGTTTACCGAGATCGTCCACTCGAGTGATTACGAACGTCTCGGTACTCAACTTGTTAGGTCTCCTAGGCGCGAGCCGCCTTTTCCGTTTGGCTGGTGGAGCCCCGTCCGCCTTTTCTTCTTCCATACCGGTCTCGTATTCACGGCCGGTCCCTTCGTCACGATCGGTCGCGTCTTCAGCACCGCCGGACTCTTCGTGGGACGACTCGTACTCGTTGTTATCCCCGGAAGCAGGGTCGTCGACGATGGCGGCCCCCTGAGATGTTTGTTGGAGGGCCAGGTCCCGGGGAGTTTCCGCACGCCCCTCGATATCTCGGGACGATGCGGGGACATCCGTTGGTGTCCGCGATGGAGAGGGGCTACTTCCAGCCATTTTCTAATATCCATTCATTATAGCAAACAAGGGTGGGAATTAAAATTTTATTTGCAATTGAGATTATGAAATCTTGTTAAACAAAAGCATATAACTGTGCATGACAATGAACAACAATGACACGAATATACCGTACATACAATGAAAATTGAAAATTTCGGCATGACCTTTGCTAAAATTATGCAAAATTGAGTATCGAACGTTGACAAAATGTTGACGAAGCAACATTTCGTCTAAACGTTGAACTCAGTTTCCCTGAAAAATAAACAAAGCAACGAACGTTGCCTCGGCTCGACGGCCGGTACCACAAGCATATATGAAATACATTCAGATCGTCATCTCACATTCATTTTTTTGCCATCGCAACAAATGACTTTTAGCCATCGCAAAATTCGCTAAACCATATGAAGGAAGTTCATTGTAAAAACATCACAATTTTTGTGCTCACACTGTAACTATACAAATGTAAGTGCAATTAGCCTACTCATGTACCAACAAAAATCTCTTGAACCTTTACAACAATATAGTACTCCATTATACAAATCTCTTCATATGAACACGACAATTGAATGAAACAAATATAGGTTCAATTTCAACTAGAGTTTCACTATATATGGATTCAATTAAAATTGCTAGTGTTGAGTCAGACTATCAGAGGTTTCACTTCTCAAAACCTTCCAAAAATACAATTGTTTTACTACTTCTCTGTCAGATGTTTTACCAATTTAATACAATAGAAGCTGTAGACAATAGATGTTTCTATTTAATATTTCATTTAATTCAGTGAAATAAGCCTCAATGCTTCATACTTTGAACAAAGCCTATATTGGCCAATTGCATACAATACAACAATTGCATTCAATCTCCAGTAGCAATATTCTTGTTTGTGCACTTTCACGAAGAATAGCAGAAATATTAAGAAGTTACAGAGGGGGAGATCAGCAAGCTAACCCGAAGGCTCAGTGGCGGCGGTGAGAGCGGCCTCGAGCTCCTCGACGGAGTGCAGATGCGGCAGTTAGGGCAACTAAGGGGGCGGCCGGCTGCAGATCGCGGCGGCACGGCGAGGGCGGCGTCCGGTGTAGGGAGGCGGCGTCCGGTGGAGGAGCTAGGCGGCGTCCGGTGGAGGAGCTAGGCGGCGTCCGGCGAGGGCGGCGTCCGGCGAGGAGGGGCGTCCGGCGAGGAGCGGCGGCGGCCTGGCGGCGTTGGGTCGCGCGAGGGCGTCGGTTTGGAGACTTAGGGCGCGGGCGGGCGGGATTTGGAGAGTTTTTTCTAAGTCCCGCGGGGGCGCGCCTATTTATTTCGTCGTTATCAGTGACGGGCTGGCAAGGACGCTCGTCACTGGTAACTGTTACCAGTGACGGGCCGGAAAGGCTGCTCGTCACTGGTAGATTTTATCAGTGACGGGCCGTTAAAGCTGCTCGTCACTGGTAAATAATTTACCAGTGACGCGTAGACATAACCGATCGTCACTGGTAAATAATTTACCAGTGATGCTCACATATAAATGCTCGTCACTGATAAGTTAGTAATTAGGGTTAGTGCTTAGAGTTAGTTAGTTAGGGTTAGTTAATTAGTTATTGTTAGTTAGTTAGGGTTAGTTAGTTAGTTAGGGTTAGTTCATTAGTTAGGGTTAGTTACTTAGTTAGGGTTAGTTCATCAGTTATTGTTAGTTACTTAGGGTTAGTTAATTAGCTAGTTAGGGTTTGTTAGTTAGTAAGGGTTAGTTCATTAGTTAGGGTTAGTTAATTAGTTAGGGTTTGTTAGTTAGTAAGGGTTAGTTAGTACGGGTTAATTAGTTTATGCGTACATATACAATTAACATAAATACCATTATTGTTATATACATAAATTTCACAAAAGTGAGCTATACATCATTAATTAACTTAATTAAATTACGACATTCTTCGGCAATCTTGTCACTCTTCGACAGTCTTCTCAACGGTAGTCTTGGTCTTCTTCCTGGTATAGGTTAACCCCTTGGAGTGACTTCGTCTTTTGAAGGGACGCACGGCGGGACATGTAGTATTTCTCCTTCTGCTGGGCCGTGGCTGATTGTCTTCCTCCATATCCGGGTCGTCAAATTGGTCATAGTCGTCTTCGTCAACGACACCATCGATTCCAACGATACTCCTTTTGCCCCTCCTCATGACATGACGGCTTGGCCTCGTCGGGTCGGCTATGTAGAAGCATTGGGCCACTTGTTTAGCTAATACCCACGGCTCATTTTTGGCACTGATCGCTTTCACATTTACTGTCTCAATAGGAACTGCTTTCGGTATGACCATGGTAGTGAAATAGTCTTCCGTTTCGACATTCTTCGCCCATCTTACCCGGAACATGGGGATCTTGGTTACGGTGTAGTCCAGTTCCCAAATCTCTTCCAGCCTACCGTAGTATCTGTCCTTTTTCTTACCGGTCAGGGCCTCCATCGTCACCCCAGAGTTCTGGTACACGCTCTTCTGGTCTTGTGCCTCTGTATAGAACGTGTATCCGTTGATGTCGTATGCTTGGTACGTCCCGACATTCATCAGGGGTCCCTGTGCCACGTGGAACACCGTCCGTGCTACGTCATCATCTTTTGAGAAGCTATGTTCGTCGAAGTAGTTTTTTAGCCACCTGGCGAACGTTGCGTTGTGCTCTTTCATGAGAGCCGCCTCGGTCTTTCTTGAGCCGTGCTTTGTTTTTAACATAGCCATGTGCTGAATAACGTAAGGACAGACCACTGACAGGTGCTGTAGCACTACTGTGTGCGCTCTGACGTAATCGTCTGATCGGTTCGGAGAGTCACTGTGCACATGTAAATCCTTCTTTCCGCGTCGATGACCTACGCCATCGAGCCTGCCAATGTGCCGATTAACAGGCACGCCTATAGGTTTGTCGGCTTTCATGTAATCCGTGCAGAACTCGACGCTCTCTTCCGTGAGAAAGCCCTGGACGATGCTCCCGTCCGGATGAGACCTGTTGCGAACGTATCGCTTGACGACCCCGTTGAACCTCTCCAACGGGTACATGTTGTGTAGGAATACTGGACCTAGGTCGATGATCTCCGGGACGATATGGATCATGAGATGAACCATGACGTCGAAGAAGGCGGGCGGAAAGTACATCTCGAGCTCGCAGAGTATGACAATGATCTCCGCCTGCAGTAGCCGGCAACGCTTCTTAGTGATGGACTTCTGAGAGATAGTGTCGAAAAAGTTACAGAGGTCAAGCAGTGTCCCGCGGATCCATGGCTCCATTAGCCCTCTAATTGCAACCGGAAGTATCTGCGTGATCATCACGTGACAGTCATGAGACTTCATACCGATTAGTTTGTGGTTATGCGTGTCTAGAAATCTCTGTATGTTTGCCGAGTACCCGAAAGTTACTTTGACACATCTGAGGCATTTGAAGATTTTATCCAGCTCGTCTGTACTTAGAGTGTAGCAAGCGGAGGGACAGTCCGTCTTGATTTTCGTAACATTCCTGCCCAATTTGGTCTTCTCCTCCTTGGCCCACAGCTCTCGTCTTATCCCCAGTTCCTCGTAGTCAGCTCGTGCCTTCGGCCCATCCTTTGTCTTGTCTGCCATGTGGAGCAAGAGACCGAGCACACTCTCACAGACATTTTTCTCAATATGCATGACATCTATGCAGTGCCGCGTCTCGAGAAAAGGCCAGTAAGGCAGGTCCCAGAATACAGATTTCGTTTTCCACACGCCTCCCAGCGGCTTTACCTTCTTCTGCTTCTTTCCCGCCCTAGGGCACTCGCCCCAAGAGTTCAATATCTCGTATATTTCTTCCCCACTCCTCTTACGTGGTGGTCCTCGGGTCTCAACCGTATTGTCGAACTTTTCTTTATCTTGTCTCCACGGGTCATCCTGTTGAAGCCATCTTCGGTGGCCCATGTACACGATTTTGTGAGAGCCCGGTAGGTGACGACTTGTTGTATCTTCCATGCACTTAACACATCCTTGGTATCCGTGGCAAACCTGGCCGGATTGATATCCATAAGCGGGATAGTCTTGCACCGTTGTGATCATCATAGCTCTCATATTGAAGTAGTCTCCTTCGTGAGCGTCCCAGACCCGGACCCCTGGTTCAGCCCACAGTGTATCTAGCTCCTCCTTCAGTAGTTGGTGATATACGTTCAGATCGTTCCCTGGTTGCTGTGGACCTTGAATTAGCATAGACAGGTGTAGGTACTTCCGCTTAAAACAGAGCCACGGAGGGAGGTTGTACATCCATACGACCACGGGCCAGGTGCTGTGCCTGCTGCTCATCTTTCCAAAAGGATTGAGTCCGTCCGTACTCATTCCAATTCTGATATTCCTCGGCTCTCCTCCGAATTCGGGGTATTGGTCGTCGATTGCTTTCCACTGGCAACCGTCCGCAGGGTGTCTCAGCACGGCGTCATCTTTCCTTGGCCTCTCATCGTGCCAACGCATCAGCTTTGCCTCCTTCTTGTTTGCGAATAGACGCTTCAAACGGGGAATGAGTGCAAGGTACCATACAACCTTCGCAGGAGCACCGCTCTTCACTCCGTTCTCACCATCTGGTTGGTAGTTCTTTCCCCGCTTGAACCGGGATGCTTTGCACTCGGGACACTTGTTTAGCTCCGCGTACTGGTTCCGATATATGATGCAGTCATTCGGACACGCGTGGTATCTCGTCACCTCTAATTCAAGAGGGCACATGACCTTCTTGGCCTCATCGCAACCACGAGGCAACACGTTCCCCTCCGGCAGAACTTTTGTGAGATACTCCAATGTCTCATCGAGGCTTGTGTCCGTGCTGTTGTGGAGTGCCTTCAGTCTTAGAAGTTCGAGCGTGACTGAGAGGCGGGTGTGCTCAGGATTGCATCCGGGATACAAGGGAGTCTCGGAGTCTTTCAGCAGTGTCTCCAACTGGCAGCCTCTCTACGAGCCGCACTATCGTTATTCGTCTCCTTCACAACCTGCTCTTGCACATGACGGTCCTGGACCATTCCGGCCAAATTGTCCCCCATGCTTCGCGTATCCGCTTCGGCCTCTTCATGTCCTCCGGCATCTTTATAATCCAACCGTTCTGCTTCCGGCTCCCCATGTCCTGCTTCTTCATCTAACCCTTCGTCGTCGGCAACAACCTCATCCTCCTCACCGTGACTTGTCCACCGTGTGTAACCTGCCATGAAACCCCATCGCACCAGGTGCATGTGCAGAAAACCAGATTTCCTTTCGTACATCTTCAGGTTTTTGCAATCACGACACGGACAGCATATCTTCGTGCCACCCTTTCGCACCATATCTTGCTCGGCGAAATCAAAGAACTCATTCAAAGATGTATAAAAACTCTGTGTGTTCCGATCGCCGTCATACATCCAACTTCGATCCATCGGTCGTTCGATCCCTAAGATATACGAAAATTAATTAGTACCAACCTTTCATGAGAGGCTAAAACAAAATTTTCTTTCCAATTGAGATAAAAGTTTTCTTTCCAATTGAGATTTTGAAATATTACATAAAACATTTCAAAATTTGGCAGGTTATTAAATAAATTGTTCAAAATTGAAAATTTCGGCATGACCTTCTTTAAAATTATGCAAAATTGAGTATCGAACGTTGACAAAATGTTGATGAAGCAACATTTCACCAAAACGTTGAACTCAGTTTTCCTGAAAAAATAAACAAAGCAACGATGTTGCCTCGGCTCGACGGCCGGTACCACAAGCATATCTCCCATTCACATTTATGAAATACATTTCATGCACATCTCACATCACCACAGATCCACCGAATCAAAGTATCATTGCTTGTCATATATAATTACATATATATATATGATTCTGCCTCAGTGCATAAGAAACATAATTACACATATATGAACCAATGTATACATAATTACACATATATGAACCAATGTATACATAATTTCATATAGCAAGGCATACGAGTAACAAATGATCACTGATCAATTTAGGGGAAAACAACAACAGTTCCTTTAACATCCTTTAACATATACATGTGCTCTTATAGATGTATATAAGATGCTCCTCAAACATATGATGGAAGCATCTATCCTTAAACATCCTTTAACATATCCATATGTTCCTCAAACATATGATGCAATTGAAGCATCCTTTAACATATACATCTATAACCATCCTTTAACTCTAGATGGCTCAACCAAAATTGAAGCAAATTTGGGAGAGATATCTGCTCTTATCAGTTTTAAAGCTAATTGGAGCAAATTTGGGGGAGAGCAAGTTAGCTAGCCTTGATGATCATGGATGGGAGAGAGCTAGGGGAGGTGGGGGATGATCATGGATGGATGGATGATGATCATGGATGGATGATCATAGATTTGGAGGGAGAGAGAGATGGCAAGGGAGCTAGGGGAGGTGGGGGAAGCTTTTGGAGGGCTAGGAATTTACCAGGGACGTCTACGGCGGCGGCGGACGTGCAGGCGATCGGCGAGCTCGCTGCTGGCCAGTGAGCTACGACTGGCCAGTAGCGAGCTCGCTGATGGTTTTTATAGGGCATCTTACCAGTGACGGGCACACATAAGAGCCCGCCACTGGTAAACAAGGTACCAGTGACGAGCACAACGTACACCCGCCACTGGTATGAAGGCAGGGAGCGATTTTGGCGGGAAATATTAGCGGTGACGGGTTCCATGGTGCGCACGTCACTGGTATACAATATATCAGTGACGATCTCCTATTTGCGCCCGCCACTAGTAATTGGTACTTTACTAGTGACGGGCAGTAATAGATGCTCGTCACTGGTAATTATTTACCAGTGACACGTGGCAGTTCACGCCCGCCACTGGTAAATTTTTTGGTTTATCAGTGACGTGTTTTTTTGTTGCTCGTCACTGATAAGTTGGCTTCTATAGCTGTTTCTGCAGTAGTGAATTGTTCAACGGAAATCTTCCATCACGGAAAAAATTCTAAAAAGAATAGCATTCGCTATGGAAGGTAGATTCAGATTGGTACTTGAATCTGGATATACATCCCACGGTACTAGCACTTGTCTCAAAGGAGCTTTCCTGGTTGACTTCATCCACGAACGGACTATAAAATCTGGAGCGATTAAGGTGCCGAAACGTAGCACAGCACTGTATATCAAGTAACAAGTCAAGTCAAGGCCAATGATACGGCAGGCAAGTATTACTAGGTACCAAGCAATTGCAGGTTTGACTCCTGCGTGCCAAAGACTAGTCGACGCAACTCTAGGGCACAATAATTTGGCCGTAACACCCCGGCAGCGGCAAGGCAAAAATGCTGCTCGTTTTATAGATGTCGACGCGTTCATCTTGTGATGGTCACATGTGAGTGAAAGTCAGGCTGTTTGATCGGCAACATATGACGCCTCTCTGGTGACGGTTTTCAGGTGACTTCACGTTGCGTTTCGTGGCCTTTTCTCGTTTCTGTGCAGGCGAATCCAACAGTTTGCCGAACTATGTATATCTATCACTATCAGCACGCATGGGCCAATTGTTCCACTAGCACAAAGGATCCGAGTGATTGATCTCCAAAATTAAGTTTTTATTTTTAATTTAGAGAAAGGCTATACAGAGTAAAATAAGTTGACCACGCACCACCATGAGTTGCATATAGTTGCAAAGTTGGTGCAAAGTATACGTGGATGCCAGCATGGTTACGCCTTTACCCTGAGGCCTGAGAACAAGTTATCTCGATGTTTGTAGTTCTTTAGGACCAATTAATTAGTCCCTACTGAGTGGCTTAACCCTTCTGGACAAGTGTTAGTGTTGGTGGCAATCAATCTTGGGGTTCATTTCAATGGATTTGTAGTAACAGCTTAAAAAGACCATCCAATATGCACATATATAATTTGTCCATGCATGTTGCATGAAAATATTGCAATATATTGGTGCATGACTCACCCATATATATATGCATGTTGTCAATTTTTATTTCCAGAAAAGTACAGTTGAGTGACACTAAATTATCTATATCTATCTAGTGATGCACTGATGTGTCAAAACCATGTGACTAAGATCTGGGCATGACTAATATATAATTTGTCGGGCTTAGTTTCCTGCCCAATTGGTCTAGCATATATGAAAAATATCATTGTGGAGCTGTCTGCCATATTGGAGCTTACTTGGAAGCTACCCTATCATGGGTTGCATGTACCCTTCACGAGATCCCTGCTCAGCATCCATATGTCCAAAATAGAATCGGCAGATATGCTTCACTGGCTCGGTTGAGAAATTTGTGCAAACCTCTTTCCACCGATCTCTTGTCAGCTACTACTCTGTAATTTCTTGGATGGATCTTCTTGGAGTAGTGCCATTTCATGGCAATCAGGAACCTTTTCGAACCGGAGTTTCTTCTGTTCCTGCGGAAAATAGACTAATTCATGTGAAACACATGTGCTGTTAACATGTCCTCAGCGAGCTTGACAAACTGGGGTACAGTTTTTGTCCAAATTGCATGCATGCCAAAATCTCTAGAATACATTGAACAATAACTAAATAGAGTCTATGTAGCATTCAAAACTACGGAATGATCGACTTCATGCTAATCACCAACAACATTTCTTTTAGACAATGTACTCACCAACACCATGACCATGCTTAATCAGTGATTCTAAGTTCTTATCCAAACTCTTAAGACCATGCAAATTAAGATATCATTACATTACATATTGATCCGAACATGGATCTATCCTTGGATAACATATGGAGTTAGTCAACGTAGATCACAGATGAGGCTAGTTAATTCAGGGTTTCAAGAATACAGACAGCGTAAGCTGTTACGGCAGCCAGCTCATCCATCAAACCGAGATCTCATCAGAGAAATTTTTATTTTTTTCTGACGTAACCTTCGTTTTATATTTAGTTGGACCAATCAATAAATTTGGGAAGTAAGGGAGAAGTGATCTTTGACTAATCAAAAGGGGAAAAGTGTAATAAAGAAATGGCGAGCGCCGATTTGTAGCATTCCATCGGCACAGCTGACAGCCGTCGGATGTGACGGTAAGATTAGCAATAAACATGATTAGCTAAATTTACGGAAAACAATTTTAGTGACTATAGAAAACAATTGTAGTGACCATATGAAACATCGCAATTATTTGTATGCAATATGTACCGTGGGCTCACACGGAAACATTGCGTAGTGAGACGAAAACATTTTATTAAACCTTGTGCAATAAATTTTTTTAAACCAATACAACAATGGAATATATACGGCTCAATCCCTGATTTTTGGGAAACTGATCCCGAAATTTTAGGAAACAAACTGCGATTTAATTGGTTTAATGGACGATTGGATTGGCCAGAGTAGATATGCGTGGAAACATTGTTGTCGTGATACAGAAACATATAGTTAAGACATAGGCAACAAACTTGTTAAACCAATGCAACACACGTCGTAGATCCAATTTTACAGAAACAAAATTGGTTTAATTAGTTTCTTTCATCCAGATATTTTGTTTCCTATATAACAAAAAATTGCTTCATATACAACAATAATTTGTTTCCATCAACAAACTAATTGAGAAACTGCAGCAGACGCTTGCCGAGCTAATTTGTTTATGTTTCATTCATCCGAGTATTTTGTTTCCCATATAATAATAATTTGTTTCATGTACAATAATCATTCGTTTCACAAGTACAACAATCATTCGTTTCCATCAACAACTAATGGAGAAGTCCCGGATGCGGTTGATGGAGGCGAGGACGCGCAATGATGGTGGCGATAGTCTGGCTAGTCGCGCCGTGCTCGCCGATAGAAAAACAACTCAGTTCTTATGCGCAGCAAATCAGCAGCAGCCTAGCACGCAGCCCAGCATTAGCTCAGCTAGTGCCGTCCAAGCGCAGCCCAGCGCGCAACCCAACTAATCCACTGCCTAATCTGATCGCGCAGCTCCTAATCACGCAGTGGCGCTGATCATGCCCACACGCTAATCCGATAAATATGCGACGTGGGCGGCGGCCTAATGCGCGGTTCGTGCGGCTCCTGATGCGGATAACGTGGGAGACGGCGGGTGATGCACTCGACGCGGGTGGCAACAGCGGGCAGCACCGGTGGCCATCTCGCACTGCGATGGCGGCCTTGAGACGCGGAGGCGCCCGTGATGTGCGGTGCAGCGCCTGCTATCGTCCGATGCGCGCGGTGGCGGCAACCCTGGGGCAGCGCGACGCTTCCCACGCGTCGACGAAGATCCCGTCGGGCTGCAAAAGGGGTCTCGTGGCGGCCCTCGAGGATGCCGCGTCGGTGACCATCGCCGTGGGGAAGTTAGTTGCCGACGAGCGGAGGGAGGTGAAGAGGCGGCCGAGGGAGGGGAAGATAAAATGGGAAAGGCGATGGGAAAACTCTAGCTGGGTTGGGGGATTTTATAGAGAAAAAATGAATGGTTAGATGAGTGGTGGGAGGATGAAGGGCCAGATGCTAGGAGGATGGAATTTCTCAATGGACAGGCCGGCGTGTAGCGTTTTCCTAAAGAAATTTAGGTTTTATCTTTTGTGCACCGAAAGAGTTATGGTGATATAAATATTGGTCATTGTGTAATTATTTTGACGGTAGGTCGTCGTGTAATCAGATGATCAGTTTAGTCGCAACACTCCTGTGTTTTAAAGATACAGTAAGATTTCAAAGTCCACACCTAAAAACTGAGCAAGCAACCATCAGATGATAACAAATGATTTGATCTCATGCATGATTGCTTGATGACCACAGGATAAGTTTTTGCTATCACCAAGAGGCATTTTGAAAATGGGAGCAGGAAGACCAGCAAGACTAGAGTTCTACATAGAGTAGGGCGCAGTAACAAGGACTAAATTAATCAGCTGATAACTTGTCTGGATTAGCACAAAAAAGTACCACTAATAAAGTGAAATCCTTGTGTCACCTAGACAAGTGTAAGCATCAAGGGATTATATAAGGCCTATGGAGTCAATAGTCAAGTTTAAAAATCACATATGGCCACGGCCAAGTCAAGAAAGCCGATGGTTTTCTAGAGGAGATCATAAGGCTAGTGATTAGGTTCACTTCGACATCCCACTTTACTTTTTACTACTGACAAGCTCCAACAATCCGATCCAGAGATCTTGCTGCCTTTTGATAGGGGAAAATCAGGGCAGTAATTTATTTTGACTGGGAGACAAAATTATTTTTTTTGCTATATCCACATCAGCTTTTGTCACTAAGTCCATGCGAATAACCACACTAGGAAATTAATGGCTCGTCTTCTGGTTCAGATCAGCAGAGTAATTGGAGTACTTACACCACTAGTGCAATTTCCAATAACAGCTTGCTTAATTACTTGGCTGCAAAGTAATGGAGTATTGACTGAACGTTAAGTTATCCTCTTTGGTCCGATAGAAATCGTTTGAGCTAACAAAGAACAATGATTTTTCATTATCATAAGCCTAACAGTGGGTGCTAAGTTTTTTTTTGAAACATAAATCTGATGCCAATAAAATGGTTTTGGCAGACAATATGAGAGTAGAATAAAAGAGGTCGATGACTAAGTGTAGCATGAATATGGTAATGCATATTGGAGAATATGTTGCACGAAAAATCTAAAAAACATCTTCCCCAAGTGAATATGTTGCATTTTTTATCTTTTCTTTTCCTTTGTGTAGACAACTACGTACACATCCTCGTGTAAAGAGAGGCAGGAATCCTTCGCATGCACCACAGCTGATTGCGAGATCCACTTTAACCAGCTACGCGATATTCACGGTATTTTTGTTTATCTTGACATTCCAAGCCACGATTTACCTTTTTCTTAAGCGAATAAGGTAGATGAGTCTCTACTTTATTGTATTACTTCATTTTGGCAATTGTTACATATTCATCCGCCTTGTAGGCGGTTTTCATGACAGCATTGGCTAGCTTAAAAAAACAAAAGTACTTAGGTTTGCCTCAATGTGTACTAAGGCCCTATTTGGTTGAGCTTTTCAGTAGCTTTCCATTAGAAAAAACTACAACCCAACCAAATGTTCAGCTTTAGAGTAGCTTTTGCCAATAGTGGTTGTGAGTTTTGCAGTGCAAATTCAGTTGGTTGGAAAAACTGCCTCCTCCTAGTTTTTTTGCAATGTGTTGAAGTTGCGGGGCTTATTTCCCAAAATATTGTAGATGGTTTGTATCAACCCAAAGGCATATGTTCATTTTCCCACAGCCACAATAGCTTTTCTAGATAGCCAGCCATCATTAACTTTGTCAACAGCCACAGTCCAATCAAACAAGTGCTAATTGCGGAGCTGTGTTGCCCAGCTTTTGATCTGGTTTCCATATCTGTCCATTCGGGTGGCCCAAGTGTCAAGTTCATCGGAGATGTTCTGTAGGAGGTGCAACTGAGTGGTGAATGATGAGTCGAAGATCTGACGGTTACAGCTATCCAGAGATGCAGTGCGTAGGCAGCAAAGCAAATGGGCTAAAGCTTAGGTGTTTAAGTCACTATTTCAGAGACTTGCTGCTGAATGATGGTATTTGCTTGCAATGCTTGATGATGCAAGCCGAGTTTGTGCCATACTCATTGTGCATTTTGGCGGTGAAGCATGATCTGATGGATTATTTCAAGCGCTAGACAAAGATCGCACCCGACGTCATGGATCCACATGTTGTTCTTCGCGCTTAGACTTGCACGGTATGCAAGCCACATGAATATTTTGTGTCTGTGTGGTATTGCTGTGAGCCAAATCCAATCTGAAGGTTGCCAGATTGTTCCTCGGTTGGTGAAGAATGTGTAAAAATTGGTTGTTATGGGTGCCCAACGTCCTCAGGTTAGGGTTCGATGGTCTTGCAAATTCGGCTGAGGAGTGAGTCCATGCAGTCTACAATTTCTGAAGTTGTTGCTCTGCAGTTTGTGACAGAGGCTATAGGAGTTTAAGATCCTAGTTACGGTTAGAAAATTGCGACGAAATTGTGCAGAAATGATCAGCGGCAAAGGTGAACAAGATATGATTTACAATAATAAGCCCCAAATTACCTGAAGAAGTTAAGCACTGTATACTAAAGAAAGTAAAGGAAAATGTAATAACGATACATGTGTCAAATGTCCATTCTGTAGGAACTAGAAAGACATTTAGGTGCCATGTGCAACTCAAGAAAATCAAAGGAGAAAGAAATTTTATATGCTATTGCTGGTTGAATTTCTGCGTTCAAAATAGAGTCTCTTCCGGGAGAAAACAAATGGTAAAAACCAATTTAGATGGTGAGTATTTTTTTTTCTGTATTCCCGTGGAATCGTTCCAAATATGAAGCTTGCAAAAGGCGGAAAGAACAATCTTTTGCCGCCTGCCGAGAGAAGTGGTTGTCGCCTGTGTAGCACAGAATCTCCGTAGTGCAGCAGCACTGTTGAGACTGAAGTGGCTGCAAAGCAAAGATCCGTACAGGCTAATCCTACAAAGAGCCGGCCTATGATTATGATGAGCACCTACCCTGCAAACCCAATCTAATTCGTCCTTGGCGCGGCCTCCACCCGACACATCTGCACATAAATTCGACCGAAAACCCAATTGATTTGATAGCTAAACAACTAGTTGCATGTCTAGTTGTGTTGTTGCTGCTCTGCTAGTGAGCCATGCTCTTCTAGTTTCTTCTAGGCACATGGAGCAGTAATTAAGTGTAAACGGAGTTATTAGAGAGATGCATAAGTATAGTAAAACAAGCAAGATTATAGTTTTATTCAAAAGAAGTAAGATTGTATGTGCTGAGATATTATGCAATCTCATGCATGCTTATAGCTTACTTCTGGTTGTACAAATTCAAGTTAGCAAACACATCCTACATGATTAAGGCATGGGAAATGAATTTCCTGCTGAATTCATAATTCATGTGAAATTCCTTCTTTCCAAAATCACAGAGCAAAACAGACCATTGAACAAAGAAACGGCTACTACAGTACTATTCCATTGTACCTCTCCATTTATTTGGAGGTTAACATAATTGCATGTAGTAGATCCCCTAGCTAGGCAGAGATCATGCAAACATAACAAATCTCACATATGCAGATTTAATCTACATCAATCGAAGGAGGATGCAGTGCATGGCCGCGTCTTATTCTCCCTAGCTACACTGTTCTTCGTTCCTGCACTTAGTTAGGCATGCAAAGGCGGCCTTTCTGTCTCTTGATGCCGGTAGCTAACTACTGTACAGACTTTCGTGCATGGACACACGCGTGCATCGATCGATTGATGCGTGAATGCGTGCGTGCATAGGCGATGCATGGAGTGTTCGCGAGGTCGCGGCCGGTGGCCGGCGGCGGCGCAGTGGCTAGACGCGGATGGGGGCGGGGCGGTGGCGTTGGTGCTCCATGGCCTGGCGCAGCTCGGACTCCTGCCGCTGGAGGCGCAGGTGCTCGTGCTGCCTCCGGATGAAGCTCTCGGCGCGGCGCAGGAGCTCGTCCTGCGCCATCACCAGCACGTCCCTGGTGCGCCACCCCTGCTTGGCCGCCGCCGGCGCCCCCGCCGCCGGATGTGGCGGCGAGGGCGGGACCATCGTGGCTGACTTCCGCATCTCCCTCCGAGCGACGGCCTTGTCGGCCGCGCGCTGCATCCGCGGGAGCTCCTCGCCGCCCCACGTCTCGCTCTTCCGCACGGCCACCGGCCGCGCCACGCCGCTCCGGAGGATGGATTCCCACGCCGAGTCTATCGACTCATCGTCGGCACCATCGGGCTTGGCGGCCTCGGCGGCGACGGTGGCTCTCGGCCTCTCCTCGCCGGCCAACTTCTTGCGCGCGCGGGGGCGGTCGTTCGGCCTCTTGGCCGTTCTCGCCTCTCGCGTCTGCCTCTTCGAGACCGGCGCGACGACGGCGTCGTCAGGGACGGCAACCGCGGCAGCAAAGACGCCATGGTCCGAAGACTGGTAGAGGCTGTCCATGGCGTTGGACACGTCATGGACGTGGCTGTCCGAGGAACAGACAGCCGCGCCGGCGGTCCTGTGTTGCTGATAGGAGGACACGAGCCAGACGACGATGGCGTTCGCGGCGACCCACAGGAAGGGAGGCGACGAGAGGAAGCCGGCGGGGAGAGGCGGGGCGGAGACGTACGAGGCTGCGCCCGCGGAGGCCGCGAGCACGGCCACGGCCACGACCACGGCAACCGCCACCGCCTTGAGGAAGGAGCAGTTCATTGGGGGAGACTGAGAGAGGAAGGGTGGCTGTGTAAGGAGGAAGCAATGGATGAGTCATTTATATAGGGGAGGACCGGCCGGGGTAAGTCGGCGTTCTCTCTGAAAAGCATAAAGCGAACGCTAAATATTTTTTTTCTCGACTTCAGTTAATATCCAAATAACAAATTGCTAAATGCTAACACATATTAATTATAAACTTGCAGGATTTATTTTATGTTTGGTGTACAGTCATGTTCATACCTGGATTTTTCAATCTCGCACCTAATATATATATATATGACCCCAAAAAATGCATAACACAAACAGGTCGCCGCCAGGTTCTTCTTCACTTGTGCTGCTTCCATTGCTAGAATACATTTCATGTATATTCCCTTAGTTCATAAATATAGAATATATTTTAACTGTCTAAATCTAATTTTGACTATAAGTTCTTGTGTGAATGTTTTGTTAATAGTTACAAAATCACAACCATAAAAAAATACTTTTAAATACAAATTTTATAATATAAATTTTAAGTCATGTAACGCACGTATAACCATGTAACGCACGTATAACTAAATTAATCTTAATCAAAAACCAAACTTAGATAAAAAATATATTTTATATTTCTAAATAGAGAGAGTATCCAACTTTTGCCACATGAGCAAATGACCGACCGAGTCCAAGGTGTCAGGCTCGTGGGTTGGATCATGCCGTGATAAGAAACTAGTGCATAACATACGACGCAACATAGAAAGACTTGATGTTCTGTGCAGAAAACACTAAACTCGGTGTTTTACACAACATGTGTCAAATTAGTGCACTTCCAATGATCCATGTCAGTTGTACTATAACCTGCCATTTAGGATAAAAACCGAGGTAAAAGGAGAGTTAATAAAGAAAGATAGAGATGTTTCAATTCGCATCATGCCACATAGAAGATTGTATTTTATGTAGATACAATACACAGATGCTATGCATTGGAGAGGTTATTTCTACGTACCTAATTAGTGTGTTCTCTCATATTAAAAACATCGATGTAGATACAACCATTAAAAGTGCGTTAGTTGCAACTTAATCTTTGTAAACTCGAGAGTAACTCACAGGGTTTGATTAAGATGAAGCAAGTAGCGCGTTAACCGTGGTTGATACGGCGCGGGGTCCGGGAGTCTACGGTCGTCTCGCGATGGTCCAGTCAAAACACCAATTCCCATTACATCATCGATACACGCATGCTTTATTTTTACCTGTGAATTGCTCAAAGACTAGTGATCTCTCGCTTCCGGAAAACACCATTAGTATTGAACCAGTCTTCGCCTGTATTACTGTATTGTTTACCAGGGAGTTTACGATAAGGAATGGAAACTTGATCAACTGGATGATCAACGGAAACAAAAAAGAACACCCATATGTCAGCTGCATGCCGAGCTGTCCGTACACATTTGGTTGATAGAAATCGCATTATTACTGATTGTCTAGAGGTGGCGAGACTTTCAATCAAGTGTGATCATTAGCACGGAGATACCCGTGACATACTGACTTGGTACTTTTTGGATTAGAGAAATATCACTTTTGCGTCAGCATCCTAACTAGTGCCTCATTTCGTATCACAAGTAAGAAATATTGCACACTGCAGCAATTTACTTCAAGTATGCAGTTGGAGCACATCTATTATTTTTCCTAGATTGGTTGGTGTATCCAGTGAATCCATGTTCTGGGTGATGAGATTTAGCCATACATAATATGCGCGGCATTATACAGTGCCGTTACATACCCCAGTCGTCGATGGGAGGCGCTGTCCGTCCCTGCTACCGAGGCTAACATTCTCTTCGGCTCTGATTTAGGTGTCTCTATTCTTCTTTAATTGAATGATACCTAGCCCCCTATCATTCTCAATTCTTTTATATACTGCCATTAGTGGTTTGAGTGCGCTAATATATCTATCCAACGTCCAGAACATAATATTATCACTATTTTGCCACAGCACTCGAACAAGAGGGGGCAGCAAATTAACGGTGGAGGATTATTCTACGCTTTAAAACCTTTTGTCCCCCGATGCTCCGAGGAGCAAACTAAACTCATATGCCTTGTTTGATCCTGCTAGTCAATGGAGCCCCAAAGCTGGAGCAGCACCACCGCATGCGTTGTCGTCTCTTATCTTATTTATCTCTTTGCAAGTCTCCATCATCTGCTTGCTTATCCAGATGCGTGGGGCCCCAAGCACCCACTACCCAATCTATCTAATAAGACGCAAAAGAAAGTGCATGCAGAATATTATTCCTCTGATGAGCCAACTGAGTTACATTAGCTCTGCCACGGCGTCGTAATCTATTGGTCGGAGCAGTTCTCCGGCACATGGCTCGACGGCCTCGACCTACCCTACTCCCCCACTAAGAGACGAGCATGTCGCATTCTGTAATCCATCGTTTGATTTTTTATCTATTGTTTTGCATGTGTAAGCAGAAAGCAATAGTCGTATTCCAACTGGTTGCTGCTAGGAAGGAGCTGGATGCATGTAAGTGCAGTTCAGTGCATGCTGTTGATTACTGGCTAAGAATACTGTTGTCACTGTGCAAATAACATGAAAGAAGCAGCGTTACACTACCACAGAAAAGCTCATCACACACGGGTAAAAAAGCTCATCGCATACGGTTTTCCAGCCCGTATGCACGGGCCGGTCAGCGATGTGGGGGGCACATCACACACGGGTCCAGCGCCGTATGCGATGATATGCATATCGCACACGGCTTTTTAAATAGGCCCGTGTGCGATGAGCGCCCACATCGCACACGATTCAGTTCTTTCTACCGTGTGTGATGGCTCGGGACATTGCACACGGGTCTACAGTATAGACCGTGTGCGATGAAGATACACATCGCACACGCTTCAAAAATAGGACCCGTGTGCAATAATATCCCACATCGCACACGGTCATAGTTTCAGAACCGTGTGTGATATTTGTCCACATCGCACACGGTTATTTGGTCTTAACCGTGGGCGATGACTGCTCGTCATCACACACAGGCGTATATTTGGGACCGTGTGTGATGAGTAGCCACATCACACACGGTCCAATGCTCCGGTCCGTGTGCGTTGACTGGCACATCGCCCACGATTCGGGCCGCCGAGCCGTGTGTGATGCTGGGAATGCAACAGTAGCGACAATTGGAAATCTCAGGCAACAATATCATTTTACAGAATTCATCGGCCACATTCACAGAATTCATTATTCAGCCACATATATACGCAGGTTTCATCCATCAGGCAAAATACACGGATTTGATCCAAACACAAATAAAATAGAGATCACATACATTTTACAGCCGACATATAAGCAAATTGAATCAATTGAATATGAGTTGACCCATTCATAGCTACGTAAACAGGAGTTCATAGCCAACATTCGTACAAGTTTGGATCTGACAAGGTTGATAGCCAACAGAAAGAAAATAAAAACCTCACAACGAAGAAAATAAATACCTCACAACGAATTAAGGTGATCTGAATTGTCCCTTTTCCGCTATGACATGCGTGAGGAAGAAGTAGGCAAACTGTCCTCTAATGTTGACAATATCAGCTTGACTCAACGGTGCTTTGTCCATCGAATTCAAAATCTGCACGAAGTAATTAAATTCAGATTTAGGTGCATGTAGGTAAAAAGTAAAATCTTGAGTCTCACATACAGTACTAACCGTAGGGAGGCCAGCAATGCCTCTTGTCTTCGAACTCGGAACAATCCTCGTCATTTGCTTACAAATGTAAAAAGCACAAAGGTTGGTTCTTGCTGGCTGCTGGTTACACTGAAAAGTTGTTGAGGAATTACGGCATCAATTAGGGCATCAATTAGCATTACTTACCACTTAGGAGGAATGTTGTACCAATTGTTACCTTCACCAAGTCGTCGGCTCCTTGGTCCAAGACCGCCGAGTCCCCATTTGGTGAGCACCTCCCTCCATGCTTGGCGTACTCAGCGAAAGCACTATGCAAGAATTTCCTTATCTCCGAGTAGTCGTAATGTGCCGCTTGCAAGGAATCAAGGTGGACGGCTTTACTCTCATTTAGGTATGATGATAATTAAGATCCAATGTCCGCTACAAAAAAAAGATATCACAACCCGTGTGGAATGATGACAATGGACGTACAGCTAATGTATAAAAACACACATACTGCTGGTTGTATGGAAGGAGAATGAACTCTTTGTTCTGTTGAGCGATCAACGCGCCGACGACATAATTAAAGATCATTTGCTTATTCGCCTCGATTTGTTGCTTCGAGACCAACTGTGGGTCGAGGAAACCCACCGGTTGTTTCCGAGCCTCGCATTCGGTGATCATTTTCCTAAGCATACGAAAGAAAAGAGGTATCATTTACGAAACAAAAGAGAGTTGCCAGAATGTGGAAATTCCTTGTAAAATACTTACAATGTCCAGCATCTCATGAGGGAGGCATCGAGCTGACCCAGGTTGAAGAGGAGAAACAAGTCCTCGAAGTCCACCGTGCAACAATTATTTATATCATGAAGGAAATGCTCCTTCTTGAACCACACCGGAATGCTCGACTCACCGGCTTCACATAGTTTCATATAGTGGTCATGTAGCCTTCTGCATATCAAACCTGCTGCCGCCAAGTCTTGGGGGGTGTAGCAATGGCTCTCCTTTGACGTACTTCCTTACGACCTCCGCCGGGGGAAAACAATCGGTTCAATTCTTCGTCCGTCATGAACCCCAGCTCCTTGGCCTTGCCCTGGCCCTTGGCCTTGCCCTGTCCCTTGCCCGTGCCCTTCAGCGGCGCTGATCTCGTACTTCTAGTCTGCACTGGTGCGGGCGGTGACGGTAAGTCAACATCTCCTGGTGTCGGAAGCACCGGCGCTTGCTTGGGTGACCCTTGAGGTTGTGGGCACGAAGGCGGCGTCAGACGGCGTGCTCATGACGGGATGTGGTGCGAAGAGCGGCTCAGATTCAGCAGGCAATGGTGGGGAAGCAGGAGGCGGTGCCGATGTGAAGGGCACAAGGAGTATGTCCTTCTTCGGCCACTGGACGAAGGACATCTCTGCCTGTCCCAAGGTCTGGAGTTCGGCATCCTGGCTTACGTGGAATAGCGGGAGGCTCTGGAAGCCAGGCTCGACTTTATCGACGGTGCACCTCGCGAACCCTGGCTGTATCGGTACACCGTGCACGGTAGCTCCCTCAGCCGGTGGATGAACCAATCCGGTAGCTGCCACCAACGGAAAAGCCATGTGCGCTGTTGGCACTTGTAGCTTGCACTTCGTCGGCCCCGTGATGTCATCGATAGGAGACCTGCCGGCTGTTTCCTCATGGCCTTCAACCGCATCGGGAGCTGACGCACAGCTACTCCTGCGTGCACCGGGGCTTGGGTGTGCAGCAGCTTCAACCGCTTGCGATCTGTACGCCTCCTCCCACGCAGCTCTTTCTTTCGCGAGCCTTTCGTCCATCATGCCCGCAAATTGGGCGAGTATCTCTTTTTTCATCTCTTCTTTTTTCTGCTCCGCTCTCGCCCTTTTCCTCGCACGCATCTCCTCCGCGTCTTGAGGGAAGGCCTTCCTACGGGCAACATTGGTCCCGATCGCCCTACAACGACCCGAGGGCTCCTTGGTTCCCAATGCGGCCGTGAGAATGTCGTTGCACCCTTGAGGCTGAAATGAGCCTTGCGAAGCCTGGACGCTTAGCTCTTTCTGCACATAAAGACATATAATTAGTAGGTACATAAGCATAATATTGTCGTAACTATAGACCGACGACTGAATGAGGTAGTCGCTCTTACCATAGTTTGGTACACTTCCTGGTCTGCTGGGTTGGGTAACACAACCTGACCCGAGGAATCGGTTGTAGACCTCGCCCTCAGGAAGTCTCTTGCCCGATCTGCCGCAACATCAGGAAAAGGCACATCGGCTCCCCAAAGGCGTAGGTTCTCGTCCTCCCTGTCCCAAATCTTCCGCTTCCCATAGTATCCTTTGACCCCCATTCTATGGGGGTGTTTGTTCTTCGCGATTAGAGCCCTGCCTGCCGCACTCTTGGCTTCAAAATCCGGCGTTCGCCGCATCTCCACAAATCTAGCCCACTGCTCGGGTAGAATGTGTGGATACTTTCCGAAGGGATCCTTATTCTGCTTCATAAACTTCGTGTGCAACACGTACTTAAAATTCCTAAAAGCATCCTTTGCCTTCGAGAGTGCACATTGTTCCACCTGCGTTTTCCATTGCTCCGGCACCCTGAAGTGTTGCATGATCTCTAGCACTATGGCGTCGCGCAGGTCCTTACTAACCTTTGTCCAATCCTCGAAGTGAATGGGGACCCTTTCCCTTACCACTGCCCCGCACATGGTTCGGAACTTCCTCTCCGTTTTCTCTGGTTCCGTAGGAGCCCCGGTTCTGTCGTCGATGGCCTCCACTTGCCATACTCCTTGGGGCTTTTTGCTTGGTTTTCTAATTCCTCTGGACTTCTTCACAGCTGACAGGGTTTTCTGCTTGATCAGTGGTGGTCCCTTCCGGCTGTGATGAGGAGTTCTCTTCGATCTCTCTCGGAGAGAAGTCCGGCCATTCATTACCGGACGTCATAGCTAACTAACAGGATGATAATGGCATAAATAAGAAGAAGTAAATCAAGTGCCGGCACAAATAATGTCTACACGCAAATATTTGCAAGCAGCACTGGAACACACGCGTTCATATAGCCCTATCTTGCGACTCGTTGTGAGGACACGGAGAACCCTAACCTGTCGGGGAGCGTGTCGGGGAGGCGGCGCTCGGGGACGGGGAGGCAGGCGATGGGAGACCTCGAGGCGGTCGGGAGATGGCGAGGCGGCGCTCGGGGACTCGACGACAGGGAGCGGCGACCGGAGATGGCGAGGCGGCGCTCGGGGAGGCGGGAGGCGACGGAAATTCGTGCGAGGCGGCGCGCGCGAAGTCGAAATGTTTTGATGGACGGACGGGGTGACCTAGGTACTACTTGTACGGGGCTAGCCATCGCACACGGTCACATATTACGGCCCGTGTGGGATGTAACATCCATCGCACACGGGTGTGTAATGCTAACCGTGTGCGATGTGATCACATACGGGTTACTGGTACACCCGTGTGCGATGTGAGTAACATCGCACACGGGTATGATTAGGTCTCCGTGTGCGATGTGTATCACATCGCACACGGATATGGATCCGTAACCGTGTGCGACACGAAGAGTCGCCCCTGTAAACCTCCGCCTCTTCGGTTTCTCAACTTCACTCCTATAAACCGCCGCCTCGTCGGTTTCTCTACTTCACTCCTATAGCCAGCCTCTAGCCTCGTCGTTTCTCTACTTCACTCCGTACTTCATTCCACGCCGTGCTCCGTCGAACCTCTTCTTCCTTACCCCTCCAGCCACCTCCTCCATCTGTCGTAATGGCCGCTGCAGGGAGCTCTTCGGGGAAGCGGAAGCGCGACGAGTCGCCCATCCGCGAGGACCGCGTGCAGATGACCATGCCCATCTCCCGCGCCACTGCCAAGGCACTGGAGTTTGTCGAGTATGGACCCACCGAGGGCACCCTCCTCTGTGCGTACTACTCCGACCCCGTCCATTACTCCGGTGCGTACGCCGTCCGGTGTATCCTGGAGAAGAAGTTTCCGCGGCACGTCGGATTTCTCCTCGAAGCTCACCACCAGCCGGGGCGTACCCTCATCCGCTGCAGGGACCCCAAAATTGGCCTGCGCCTCCACGCGAAGTGCATCCGGTGGGGTGACGAGATGGTGAGCTTCTACATAGTTAAAAATATCTCGGCTCTCACTCCTGACCCTGTGGACGAAGATCTGCCGCTGGAGTCCGTGTAGATAGTTTGTATTTTCCTTTGCTTTCGTTATGTAATGTGTTATGTATTTTCCTTTGCTTTAGTTTGGAAATGTGTTATGTAATGTGTTGTTAAACGGTGTTGGAAATGTGTTATGTAATGTCTTGTTAAACGGTGTTGGAAATGTGTTGTTAATCTGTGTTCAAATGTATGCTAAATCTGCGTTCGAAATGTCTACTTTCCGCTTGTAAATGTCTTGTTAATCTGTGTGAAAATGTCTTCTCCATCAGTGTTGCAAATCACAGAGCAGACGGTTAGATGACCTGTGGTAGGCCACATCGCATACGGGCTGCAGCTTCTAACCGTGTGCGATGTGACCAAGACCACATCGCACACGGGCTGAGCGAGTTTACCGTTTGCAACGTAAGTGACATCGCACACGGGCTATTTGCTTACAACCGTGTGCGATGTGAGGATTTGATCCTCTACAGTACGACCGATTATGTATTCGACATATATGATTATCAGAATCAAAATTCCGCGATGACTCCACAAGATAATTGTGCGATCACTTTTCGAAACATAATTTGCTAACTTCAACAGATTGCATATTCAAAATGAGTACAGATTTGGCTCAAAAACAAATTTGAGTACTAGGCCAGATTCAAAATAAATCATGAATCCACTACATGATGACTTCCTTTGTACACTAGCCCGTCGGAATGATCTTGGCGTACGTAGTGGCAAGTTTCCCCTTGGTCTTGCTCGTCGATTCTTATGCGTTCTCCAATAGGTGGCAACTCATCGAACTGGTTGTATTCATCCTCGTCGACAACATTCTCAACTCCTACGATCCTCCTTTTTCCATGCATCACTACATGGCAGTTCTTATGTGCGAGGTCTTTTACATAGAAAATTTGGGTAGCTTGGGAGGCTAAAATGAAGGGTTCATTCATGTAACCCAATTTGCTGAGGTTGACATAAGTATGGCCGTAATTGTCGACTTTGACATGTCTGAGATCGACCCATTTGCACTTGAACAGTGGAATCCAGAATGTCACGTAGTCAAGCTCCCAAATCTCCTCTATGATCCCGTAGTAAAATTCCTTCTGTCCATCTGTATCTATGGCTTCCACTCGGACAGAGCTATTCTGAAATGTGGTCTTCTCATCTCGATCCTTCGTATAGAACGTGTACCCATTCAGGTCGTACGCTTCCCAACTATGAACTGTAAATGCTGGCCCCTTGGCCAACCACGTTAGCGTGTCATCTATCGGCCCGTCTACGATACGGTTCTGCAACCACTGGCTGAATGTAAGGTTGTGCTTGTTCAAGATCCGACTGTATGGCACATTTGGGAACTCTTGCCGTAGCTTGTTCAGGTGTTCTTCTATATAAGGGGAAACTATGGTCATGTGCTGCAAGACCGTAAAATGGGCAATGTCAAATAGATGAGTATCCTTCCAGCTGACTTCTTTTCCGACAGTCCCTTTTCCAGATAGCCTCCCCTCATGGCGAGACCTGGGCACACCAATAGGCTGTGAGTTGTGCATGTAATCGGTGCAAAACTCAACCACCTCCTCCGACGTATATCCTTCTACGATACTGGCCTCGGGCCGATACCGATTCCGAACATAGTGCTTGAGTATTCCCATGAACCGCTCGAACGGATACATGCTGCGTAGGAACACAGGCCCGCACATCTTTATCTCGTACACAAGGTGTGTAACGAGATGCACCATGACATCGAAGAACGAGGGCGGGAAGAACATCTCAAGCTGGCATAGAGTCTTCACAACCTCCTCTTGCAGATCATCCAGTGTATTGGGATCCATGACCTTCTGAGATATCGAGTTGAAGAAATCACAAAGCCTCATGATCGCCTCTCGAACTTTTGTGGGCAGAATATTTCTGATTGCCACCGGGAGCATCTGTGTCATCATTACATGGCAATCGTGTGACTTCATGCCAATTAGTTTCTTGTCTTCCATTGAAACAAGACTCCTGATGTTTGCGCAATGACCAGAGGGGACTTGGACACTACACAGGAAGCCCAAGAACTCTATGATTTCCTTCTTGGATAAAGTGTAACAGGCAGGTGGGAGATACGTCTGGCCCTTATCTTTCTTTACTGGAGCTAACTCTGGTCTGATGCCCAAATGGACCATATCCATTCGTGACTTGATGCCATCCTTCGTTTTGTCTTTCATGTTCAGTAATGTACCAAGAACGCTGTCACATACGTTCTTCTCGACGTGCATGACATCGATGCAGTGACGTACATCTACATCCTTCCAGTAAGGTAAGTCCCAGAAAACTGATTTCTTCTTCCACACGCTCTTCTCACGGGGACGTTTATGTCCCTTGCCAAGCACGACATTCACATCCTTCACCATCTCACTGACCTCTTCGCCAGTAAAAGGCCTTGGTTTCGCGCCTCTTTCTGTATTGCCGTCAAATTGTTCCTTCATGTTACGGTAAGGGTGATTTCTTCTCAAGAACCTCCGATGACGCATGTATACGGTTTTGCGCGAGAACGGAAGCCAGACACTCGCGGTTTCATCTATGCACGTGACACATGCTTTGGCTCCCTTTGTACTCTGCCCCGAAGCATTAGCAAGTGCTGGATAATCCTGGATGGTAAGGAGTAACAGTGCACGGAGATCGAATGACTCCTTCTTGTACGCATCCCATGCCCTTACCCCTTTCTCTTTCCACAATGTTTGTAGTTCTTCCACCAGCAGCCTGAAGTAAACGTCGATGTCATTTCCAGGTTGCTTTGGCCCTTGGATAAGCATCGACATCATGATGTACTTCTTCTTCATGCACAGCCAAGGAGGAAGGTTGTACATACACAGAAGCACAGGCCAAGTGCTGTGTCTGCTGCTCATGCTGCCAAATGGATTCATTCCATCTGTACTCATTGCGAATCTTACATTCCTTGGGTCATCGCCGAAGGTTGGGTACTTCGCATCGATTCTTCTCCACTGGGCAGCATCAGCCGGGTGTCTCATCTTTCCATCATTCTTACGTCCCTCCGCATGCCAACGCATCAGCTTCGCTTCCTTCGGGTTTGCAAACAAACGCTTCAAACGAGGAATTACAGGCAAGTACCACACAACCTTATTAGGGACCCCCGTCTTGATCTCATCATCGGCCTTGTCTTTGTCTTTTGCAAACTTACGCTTGTATCGAGGAGCTTTGCATATCCGACATGAACGCAAATCTTTGTACTCATTGCGATAAAGCATACAGTCATTCTTACATGCGTGTATCTTCTGTACTTCTAGTCCCATGGGGCAAATCACCTTCTTCGCTTCGTAGATGTTTTTTGGCAACTTATTTTCATCTGGAAGCATGTCTGCAAAAAGACCCAACATCTTTGTGAAGCTCGTGTCCGACCATCCGCTTTCTGCCTTCAATCTCAAGAGGTCAAGTGTTGCTGACAACTTGGAGTGCTTTGCCTTGCAGTTTGGATACAGTGGTCTCTCGGCGTCTTCCATCAAGCCCATGAATTCCCTGTATTCTGCATCATCGTGGTTGCTCTCGAAATCATGAATCATTTGTTGCAGATTTGGAATAGCAGTTTCATCGCCATCGGAATCACAATCGTCGCCATCTGGCTGCCCATCATATGGGTTTGGCATATGATGATCGCCGTCTTCGTTTTCTACGTGCATGACCGGCGGCTCTTCACCGTGCTTGGTCCAGCATGTATATCCCGTCTTGAAACCCCTCCGAAACAAATGCTCTTCGATCACTCTTGGGTCCTCCCACAGTCTAGAGTTTCCACATTCAACACATGGACAGAAAATCAGCCGTTCCCCCTTGTTCCTCATGTCTGCCTCCGCGAGTTTCATGAAACGAACGACGCCACTGATGTATGCTCGACTTGTACGACTCTCCGACATCCAACCTCGATCCATCTACAGGATTTCAAACAACAGAAAAACTACATGGCATGATTTTGCTAGCACTGCATGCAGAATACCCGGATCTAAAAATTAACCGAAGGACAACTACTTGATGCTGATTATACGCGTACTCTGTCTTAATTGCTAGCAGAGCTGATCACATACAGCTAGCTGCCCCGGCAAGCCACTGCCTCCGCCGCCGCAGCTGCCGCCCGCCGCCACCGCCGCCACTCCAATTAGCCGTCGTGCGCCACTCCCGCCCTTACAACAAGCCACCGTTCCCGCGCGCTCGAACTGGAGCATTTAGGTCGAGCTCGGTACTGGTACACAGGGGTCACTTACGACATCGCACACGGTCATCAAACAAAATCCGTCACTGATGGCGGCTACCTACGCAAACCAGAACGAGATATCACACACGGTCACTAGAAAAAAGCGTGTGCGATGTGGATCCACATCGCACACGGTTCCTATGAACTAACCGTGTGCGATGTTCAATGAGGCACATCGCACACGGCAAGTTTGAAATAACCGTGTGCGATGTGAGGCACATCGCACACGGGCCTGAAATGTTGCCCTTGTGTGATGAGACTTACATACCAGACAGTGTTTTCGTTGTATGTTTCCTGGCTTCATCAGTTCATTTCGCTTGCCACCTCTGAAAAATAGAATAACATCCCAG
This sequence comes from Stipa capillata, assembly GCA_019208055.1. NCBI lineage: Eukaryota > Viridiplantae > Streptophyta > Magnoliopsida > Poales > Poaceae > Stipa > Stipa capillata. The sequence goes on along the minus strand of JAGXJF010004908.1, from coordinate 17,238 downwards.
CATGCACAGGACAATATATATCACAAGCATCCACAACACAAATTAATGAATTTTCTGCATCTCAATTCCACATCTCAAATTTGACAACTCCACATCTCAACCATATATATATGTACAACACATTCGACATCGCACAAGTTGCTAAAGAATTTTGCACATCTCAGTTTCATATGGAAAGGAACTATCTAGGGCTTGGTTCATGGGTAGAAAGTGCTAGCTAGTGTGTTTACACACTTGATTAGAAATGGACTCTTTAGAGTGTGACGACGCACTCGAATGCGATATCTGTGTGCACCTCCCCTTAGGCTCGGGCTTCATCTTGACCTCTGATCGAAGCACACAATCATGTCAGTCACAATTCACAATTTAGCACGGTATAATCAGCGTATAACAAAGTACAGAGGTTCGGAAGGTAATACCTAGAGGGAATGCCCTCACAGCGTCACGTAGTTTTCTTGTGCAGTGTAACCGCAATAGAGCGTCGTCACCATTGTGACATTGCGTTTACACTGCACAAGACACTCTTTCCAAAAGAAGTGTCTTGTGCAGTGCAGCGCAGTGTCACAAACGCGACGGAAAACGGCAGCCTCCATCGGCGCCAGCGCTGCTGCAAGGCGGAGGAGCGGTCGCCGGCCTCGAGGAAGAGGCGGCGACCGGATCCGGGCTCAGGGGGGCTCGGGGAGGAGGCGGCGGCCACAGCGCGGTGCCAAAGACTGTTAGGGTTCCCGCGTGTATAAATAGAAGAAGTTTGATATCGCACACGGGTTATCAAAACTAACTGTCACCGATAATTACAACATCGCACACGGTCATCAAACAAAATACGTCACTGATCTTTTTCACACACGGTCCGTTCCTATGAAGCAAAGGTGTGCGATGTGACTGAAATAACCGTGTGCGATGTGAGGCACATCACACACGGAATCTCCGAAATAACCGTGTGCGATGTGTGGAACATCGCACACGGTCTTATAAAATACCCGTGTGCGATGTTTCTCACACGGTTTCTCAGAAAAAACCGTGTGCGATGTGCCTCACATTGCACACGGACCAGTTTGCCGTGGCACATCACACACGGGCCTGAAATGTTGGCCGTCTGCGATGTTCACATTGCTGACGGGTTTCGGATAACCGTGTGCGATGAGGGGTCTTAAAAGACCAGTTCTGTAGTAGTGCGATATGGATGATGGTTTAATAATAGGCCATGTAAGGCCTAAATTCTTAGTACCTATGTAGTCTGTTGCTTTTGCTTTTTTGTCTTTGGGTATAACTTTGTAATAAATATTAGCTATGTATATCTGAGGACATAGAGACGAGGAGACTTCTTCCATTATAAAAAAAAGTATCTAACGGAACTCAGAACACCCAAAGTGTTAAGCACGCCACCGGGACCAGCTTACTGAAGACCTGAAGTTCATGAGATGTCATGTAAACGGCCTCAGTCAATAGTGCAATAAAACGCATTCCAAACCAATATATCCCGGGGCGCGTTACCTTTTGGTTGCAGCCATTGGTCATTCCAGAAGAGAATTTTTCATCCATCACGTACCAGTTCTTGTTTCCGTTTGTGTTCAACAATAGACTTCCAGAGTGCAGAATTTGTTTATGGGAGGCGCTACCTGGTTAATATTCACCAGTTATTCGGTGGCATGCTGTCATCTCTCCAACTCACTCACCGCCGGCTTCCACCTGATAAACCTCACGTTTAGTTGGACAAGTTCTGCATCACCCGCCGCCGCTAACAAGCTCACTATCGTCAGAGTTGTTAACTACTCCCTTCCTATCATAAATATACCATATTTCCTATCATAAATATACCATATTTTAAATATAGCTTTAATCAAACTTTAAAACTTTGATTACTAATGTCATTTCAAGTATGTAAATTAGGTACTTGAAAATCATATGTATAGATTTATCTCGTAAAGTACTTTTATGATACTATAACTTTATTAGGTTTCATACATATATTGTAATAGAAATTAGTAGTCAAAATTACTCTATATATAAAACTACACGTTTTTATAATATAGAGGGAGTAGTTATGTAAGTGGTAAATATTCACTAAATAGCATTTGCCATCTTATATTGTTACTACCTTCGTAGCCTACATGAAGAATCAATTAGATGTCGCAAAGATATGGACGAACAATTTGCTAGGAATGTAATGGACTAAGTTGAAGCTACGAGGATATCGTGTAAGGTGTGATTCACCTGAGAATAGTTAAGATGGGTGATTGACACGCATAACAACAGAATGCTACCAACATGACGAGACTGAATTATTTCTCCACGGCTACTACGAAGCCAGGTTTCGAAGGAATATAATCAACTTAGGGTCCACTGTGACAGGACGTCCACTAACTCCGTAGGTTCTTAACGTGAGATGCTGTCTTACTTCCAATCGCCAGGGAAGGGAATTCTGAGATGAAAGGGATAGCAGCAGCTATGTATTCCAATTTGCACGCGACTTTTCCTTCATATATGGGAGAAATATTCCCACATGAGCATATACGCAGGCATCAAGCCGAAAAAAAGATCATGTCGAGAGTTTGCCACAGACCAAGAATGTAAAATTCTGTCAAATGTTTACAACTGTTATTAGTCAACTTATTATATGCTTTACAAGCTTGGCTATATGGAACGGAAAAGGAGTCCCTCTTAAGATGGAATTGAATTTATTCTAAAGATCAGAATTTTTTTTAAATGGCAACAATTTTATTCCAATTAAGAACAAACATTCAAGCGTTCTAAAAGAGCCCGATGGAAAATCCTCCAGTGCTTTCTTACAATTAGAAGTGCAAACAAAGTATTCAGAGGAGTAGCCTATGCATTCGGAGGATACATGGTAGGACGGAGTGCATCCTGAGCTGCCCGCAGACACTCAGGGGTGAACACTAGCCGCCGCCGAGCGTAGCCCCCTCCTTCCTCTTCTCCTCCTTGCCGTTGTCGGTGGCGGCCGGGACTCGCCTCCTTCCCCTCTCCTGGTGGCCTACTGTTCGCACACGAACACGTCACGGTTATCAAACTTGCTATCCTTCGAGCCGACTGGTAGGATTACCTTCCACACCAGATCGCCGACTTGAAAGCTCTTCGACTTGACTTTTTTGTTGTATGCTCTGGCTACTCTTAATTTGTCCCTTTCTATGGCCCTTAAAGCAACCAAACGCTTATCGGCGACTTCATCAAGACCATCCATCATCAAATTATAAAAGTCAACCGCCGATAAGTCATTCTGTTTGGCTAATCTTAGGGCATTCAGATTCACCTCTACGGGTAAAACGGCCTCTTGTCCATACACGAGTTCATAGGGAGTCACCTTTGTAGCACTATGTCTTGAAATTCTATGTGCCCACAATGCCTCAGACAATACCTCATGCCATCTCCTCGGATTATCTTCGATCTTCTTCTTGATAAGCTTGATCAACACCTTATTGCTGGACTCGGCTTGTCCATTGGTTTGGGTGTAATACGGAGAGGAATTGAGCAACTTTATTTTATAAGACTCGGCAAACTTCTTTACTTGTCCCGCCATAAATGAAGTGCCTTGATCTGTAGTCAGGGTTTGAGGGATGCCAAACCTATGTATAATGTGCTCGGTTATGAATCGAATCACCTCCACATGTGTCATGTTCTTGAGAGGTACTGCTTCAGACCACTTGGTGAAATAATTAGTTGCCACCAACACGAACCGATGCCCCTTTGAGGAAGAAGGATAAATTTGTCCAATGAAGTCTAGTCCCCAACCTCTGAATGGCCACGGCTTGATAATAGGATGTAACATGGCAGCAGGAGCGAGTTGAATGTCACCAAACTTCTGGCAGGCTTCACACCCTCTGTAATACCTGAAGCAATCATTGACCATAGTCGGCCAATAGAACCCAGCACGCCGCAATAACCATTTCATCTTGTGTGCCAACTGATGAGTACCACAAATGCCTTCGTGTACCTCTCCCATTGCAACTCTGGCTTGGTCCTCATCCAAGCACTTCAAAATAACTCCATCAATCGTTCGGCGATATAGATCATCATCGATCAGAGTGTATTTGAAAGCCATCCGCCGAACAGTCCGGTCCACCCTCCTACACGGGTCTCGCAAATAGTCGATGATGGACTTCCTCCAGTCTTCTTTGTTATCTGCACTCGGTTTTTCACCGACGATCGAGTTGGCAAGTTTCAACTCGGCCTTCCCTACCAAGTCGGGCCCAAGCATCGGCTCTTAAGAAATATGAAAGATACCACGACTAACATGGTAGCCGGATGCTTGTTGCGCCAACTCATTTACAACCCAATTTTCTTGTCTGGGTATATGAGTAATGCTAAAATAATCCAAGGTAGAGATTATATCTAAACACTTATCAAGGTAAATATTAAGTGATTCGTCAAGACATTGATAAACCTTAGATACTTGTTGGACTACTAATAACGAATCACCGAAGGCCTCAATATGTGTGGCACCTATGGCAATTAAAAGTTCTAAGCCGAATAGCAGTGCTTCGTACTCGGCTTGATTATTTGTGCAGAAATATTCTAAGCGGCATGAGGCTTCGCGAGTAGCACCATATGGAAATATATAAACAACACCGACACCTTGGCCATTGCTACAAATTGAACCATCAAAGTATAATCTCCATGGTACTAAAGAGACAAGATCAATGTCAATGCTATGCTTGTCGTTGACCCGATGCTCAGCAATAAAATTAGCGACGATTTGGCCTCTCATAGACTTCAAGGGTTCATAAGCCAAATCGTACTCGATCAGAGCATAAGCCCACTTGCCAATTCTACCGCTAAGAATCGGTCTATGTAACATGTACTTGATGACATCGGTTTGACAAACCACAGTGCAAGCACTAGACAGCAAGTAGTGTCTCGACTTCGTGCAAGCATAATATAGGCATAAGCATAATTTCTCAACGAAAGAGTACCTTGTCTCGGCATCGAGTAGTCGCCGACTCAAGTAAGTGATAGCATGTTCTTTTCCTTCGGCTTCTTGGGTTAACACGGCTCCGATGACGCTTTCCTCTGCTGCAATGTAAAGTCGGAAAGGTTCCCCATGCCTGGGCGCCTTCAATACTGGAGGGGTAGATAGATAGCCTTTGATCAACTCAAATGCCTCTTGCTGCTTTGCCCCCCAAGTAAAATTAACATCATTCTTCAACCGAAGGATAGGAGCGAACGCGTTGACCTTTCCCGACAAGTTGGCTATGAACCTCCTCAAATAATTGACTTTGCCAAGGAATCGTTGCATGTCCCTTTTGCATGTCGGAGCTTGTATCTTCTGAATTGCTTCTATCTTCTTGGGGTCAATCTCTACGCCATGTTGATGTATGATGAAGCCTAAGAACTTCCCAGCCGATACGCCAAAAGCACACTTCAAAGGATTCATCTTCAAGCCGTACCTCTTCATCCTCTCAAAAGCTAAGCGCAAGTCAGCCAGATGAGATTCAAAGGCGTCCGACTTGACAACAATATCATCAATATAGACTTCTAGTATGACACCGAGTAGATCATGGAAGATTAAATTCATAGCTCTTTGGTACGTGGCTCCGACGTTCTTCAACCCGAAGGTCATCACTGTCCACTCGAATAAGCCAAGGAACCCGGGGCAACGGAAGGGCGTTTTGGACATGTCCTCTTCGGCCATGAAGATTTAATTGTACCCCGCGTTACCGTCAAGAAAGCTGATGACCTCGTGTCCAGAAGCGTTATTGATAAGCATATCGGCTATAGGCATAGGGTACTCATCTTTGGGTGAGGCTCTGTTCAAGTCTCTGAAGTCGATGCACACCCTCAACTTGCCGGACCCTTTCTTTTCTACGGGTACAATGTTAGAGATCCAGTCGGCATACCTGCAAGGTCTAATAAAATTAGCTTTGAGCAGTCGACCGATCTCTTCTCGGGATTGAATCTTCTGGCCGGTTGTTTGAAAGGTCTGAACCCGGACTTGATAGGCAACCGATGCTCTACTAGCTCTCGGCTCAACCCGGGCATCTCGTGATATTCCCATGCGAAGCAGCAAACATATTCTTTCAGCAAGCCGACTAGCTTAAGTTTGCAGTCGGCTTTTAAATTCTTGTTTACAAATGTCGGCTTAGGACTCGAACCGTCCCCTATGTCTACTTCCTCTAATGGATCGGCCGACGTGAAACCTTGTCCCAACTTATCCATATCATCTAACTCTTCTATGGACTCGTGCATATCGTTCTTATCGAACCGATACTCCGCGAGTCGCTTTTATAACCAATCCGAGTTGGGATCCATCTAATTATTTCATATCTTGGAGCCGATTGCCATCAACCGGCTTTGAAAGTACGGGTACTCGGCTGTTTCCTTTAGCACTAGGGAAGTCGGCTCCCGAGGAGTTGCCGGGTTGTTGCCGACTTGCCAGCGCATCGACCAAAGCAATGAAAGCCGAATTACCCTAAAGTCGGTCGCTGCCGACTGGCTTCAAAGACACGGGTACAAACCCGCTCCTTGTGGCGCTAAGGAAGTCGAACTCGGAAAGGTCACGCCCTGTCAGACACGTTGCGTTCGGGTGTTGCCAATCCACCAATGCATCGGCTAAGGCGACACAAGCTGAATTGTCTGCGTGAATGACTTCGACTTCTTCATCAATCCATTGTATCAAGCATTGGTGCATCGTGGATGGCACGCATTGGTTGGCGTGAACCCAATCTCGGCCTAGTATGACATGGTAATTTCCTTGCACCTCAGCGACGAAGAACGCAGTGGCCAAAGTCTTGCTTCCGATGGTGAGGTCTACGTACATCACGCCTTTGGCCTCTGTCTTCTCTTTGCCTTTAAACCCGTTGAGCACCATATTGGTCTTCATCAACTCATCATCATGCAGGCCCAACTTCTTGAAGACCGAGTATGGCATAAGGTTTACTACAGCACCACCATCTACGAGCATCCTAGCCACCGGCGATCCGTTGATATGACCCTTGACATATAACGGCTTCAAGTGCTTCACCGGTTCTGTCGGCTTCTCGAAGACGGCATTCTTGGGGCCGAAGTCGACCTGGGCTACTTCCCCGTTTTCATCTACAGCACGGAACTCGGCAGGTAAGTAATATACCATATTCATGTCCATACCTCCGTGAATTGGCGTAGACTCGTAGTCCACCATTTCTTCTTCGTCGTCTTCCGTGGTGGCTATCGACTTCGGGGATCTTCAGAGTAGAGGAGATGTGTCTTCGGGAATTGTTGTGTCCTCTACTCGCTTAGGCTTCCACACCTGTTTCACGGGTACCATGGGCCGAATCTCATTAAAAGATTCGTCCCTTAGCCTTTCGGCTTCTTGCTCAGCCTTCTCCTGATTTCTCATGCGCTGCAGCCTCCTTTTCTTGGTTCTAGTCAACCCGGGAGGGCACCATGCAGGCTGAGTGTACTTGGGATCTCTAGGCCTGCTCTTGCTCGTACCAGCTTCATGATCATTGGCCATGGACCCCTGCTGAACAGTGATCACATTATCATTAGAATTGACCAGATTGCCGATAGTAATCGGTCCTTTGCCGAGTTTGTTGATCTCCATCCTTTGCCTGCTGTCCGTTAGAACATCAGTACTCGGCGTTTTAGCATGCCACACCTTTCTGGCTAGTTGGCCCGAAGAAGTCAGTGATGACCGACTAGTATCGCCACCTAGTCGGTCCCGAGTGAGATGGTTGAACCTTTGTGTCGGCTGACTAGTATCGCCAATTAGTCGACCCCGAGTAGGATGAGTGAGCCTCTCACGGACGGGCCTTTTCAATGCAATCCATCCTGGATGAAAGGCGTAAGGAACCATTGGGCGCTGCCCCCACCTTCCGTTGAAGTCGTTCATGTAAGGCATGCACGGAGGTGGTGCCATCCATGGAGTCGGCATCCATGGCCCATGTGGTCCGGCTTGATGCTGAAATCCTGGTCTTAGAGGTGATCTTGGGCGCTTTAGGCGTGATGGCTGATTAGGGATAGTACCGGCTGCTTGATTAGCATATTTGGAAAGCAACATATTGAAAGTCGGCATCACTCATTTATGTTGTATGTCAGCTTCGTTCGTCTTCCACTTGCCGACTTCCGGACTCTTGGGTTTGATGAATCTGGTCCGGGTACTCTCTGGCATCTGTGGTTGCCCCCTGAGTACACTTGCATGGGTGTCCTCTTGTACTCGGGATTGCCCCCCGAGGGCATGGTTCCTAATAGTGATTTTCAACGTTTCTTTGCCATCGGGTTGTTTTTCGAGTACGACTTCTCTTCCCAGGACCTTGTCGACTTCCTTCTTCCTGGATTCGCCAATGACTACATTATTCTTGTTAGTGGATTCGGCTACGTCAGGCCGAATTAGCACCCTCTTCCCTTCCAAACCCATAACGTTCATTGGGAAGGGCTGCTTGTCGACTTGCATTTCGGCAAAATTCAATCGTCCATCATTAGTAGCCGATTGTATCTGTCACTGAAAAACATTACAGTCATTAGTCGCATGAGAGAAAGAGTTGTGATACTTGCAATAAGCTCGCCGTTTTAGCTCTTCAAACAGCGGTAAGGAATGAGATATTCTAATGACCCTATCTTGCAGCAAAGAATCAAATATCTTATCGCACTTAGCTATGTCAAAGGTAAACTTTATCTCTTCTTCACGACTCTTGCGAGTCAGCTTGAGAGCATCACAAGTGTACGGTTTGGCTTTGGGGGACCAAATGAACTCGGTAGTGTATACATTACCTTCATCGCCCGAACTATTACTATCATATTCAACCATGTGCATCTTGGGACGATCAGGTTTGGATCTGTGGACCTCCTTGAACTCTACGCTTCGGCTTTCCTGAGCCAAAGATTTTTGCAAAACTTGGTTGACACTCAAGAGTTCATAACCTTCTATTCGCTCTCTAATGTGAGTTCTTAAGCCGGCAAGCACCAAGTCGGCTAAGTCTCTTTCGGTTATCACCAAGCTATAACATTGGTTTTTTACGTCCCTAAATCTTTTGACCTAATCGGTGACCGATTCGTCATGATTCTGTCTAACCGATGTAAGATGTGACAACTTGAGCTCATTATCACCACTATAAAAATGATCATGGAATTTCTGTTCTAATTGTGACCATAAAAGTATAGATCCAGGTGGTAAAGCAGAAAACCATGAGAATACGGTGCCAGTTAAAGATAAAGGAAATAAATGCACCTTCAACTCGTTTATGGAGTTCACTTCACCTAACTGTGCTAGATACTGACTGACATGCTCCCACGTAGTCTTCGTTCCTTCACCGGTAAATTTAGCGAAGTCGGGAACCTTGTAACCCGGAGGGTATATGATTGCATCAAAGTAGTCAGGATACGGTTTTTGATACAGCCGACTTCTAAACTTCGGCTCAAGTCCGAAGGACTCTGAGAACATCTTCTTTACATCCTCCTTGAGTTTGGCTAAAATCTCGTCTGAGGCGGATGAAGTCGGCATGGGAGCGGCATGATGGCTGGACATGGGCGCGACTTGTAGTCTACTCGCCGAGTCGGGACTCGGCATTGACCTGATCATGCTTGTGCTTGTGTGTGGCGCAATCAGGCTCTGGTTCGGCTCCATCGCCGAACCGGGTATGGTCATAATCGGATTAGGGCTTGCGGATAGGGCTACGAGTTGGTTGGTTTGGCCAGGACGTAGATTCAATGGCACGGGAGGCGCCGATGAATCTACTACCGAAGTCGAATTGGGGTTTACCATACTGGCAGCCGCACCAGCGATACCATTATATGATGGGCATGCATTACTCTTAGCTTTTGAGTTCTCCATGAACGAGTTATAAACAAGGATATTGCTTTCCGAAATATAACTCTGTATTTCGGCTATCTGTTCTGGAGAGAACGTGCTACTTACCGGAGTCTGAGCCTTCTTGCCGTGTAGAGGAGGGAGCTTGATTTCTCCAACCGGAGTAATGTTTCCTTGACGATCCTTCTTAAAATTCGCGAGGAACGTCTGTAGATCCTCCTCCTCCCGCTTTCTTCTTGTATGCTTCAAAAGCTTGGCGATGTTCCTCCGATAACTCATCGTAGCCTGGCTTGATGATGTTATCGGTGCTGATCTCGCTGAGTTGTGGAATCTGGTTGTTAGACATGATGATTTCTTCCCCAGCGGAGTCGCCAAAAAGTGTGTTCGCACACGAACACGTCACGGTGTACCCCCGACGCCGAGCGCGATGCGCAGGACACGGAGCCGGGGGAGACTCGCCGGGAGCGCGATATGCAAGACACACCGGCGAGTGCTTTTGAGAACCCGAAAACCCCACACCCCCGGGAGGGACCCCGTCAGGGAGCGCGGCGGTTATGGGCTGCTCTAAGTCGGCCTGACCGCCCTTAGAGCCTCGAGATTCGCTGCTGTTGAACACGAAGAACAGCGAAGTACGAGAAGCATAAAACAGAGATGGGAAGAAAAAATAGTAGATGAAAAGATAATAGATTGATTGTTTCGATTGTGTGTTGTTTTCAATTGGCCATATACCCTTCATATTTATAGGGTACGCCCGGTCTTAGGACTGGAATACAACTCTATGTCATACATGATATAGCTTTCCATACAAACAAAGATTGTTTCCCTGATCTGATAATCTTGCCTGCCGTAGTCAAGAGTCCACCCCGTGCACGAGATATCTTTCCTAGTCTGATCAATTTAACCGCCATGATCTGGACTCCGCCTTGTACACGAGACATCCTTCCATATCAACCGGGAGACTTTCCAAATCTCGTACTTTCCTTTAAACGCCATGATCAGCTACTGTTCCTTGTGTCCCAAGTTAGGGTTCCTAGCACCAGAAAAGACTTCACAACAAACAACTCGGTGCCCCGACTCATCTACGGGACAACTCGGGAATCATCACAACTCGGTCGAGCCGGCACCGCTGGTACTCGGTCGTGCTATTTAGAACCTGTCCTGGATCTACTCGTGATCGCGAATGCTTGGGGACGCGAGTACTCAGAGACACAAGTGCTCGGGAACGCAAGTACTCAGGGCACGAGTGCTCGGGAACACGAGTACTGGGGGACACAGGAACTCGGGAACACGAGTGCTCGGGAACGAGTACTCGGGAACATGGGGAACTCGGGGTCCAGCACTCGGACTTTGTCGATGCTTGGTACTCGGGAGCATTGCTCGGGATCTTCTGCTCGGGGACGCTGCAAACCACTCGGCGTGGGCCACGATTCGGTAACGCTGTAAAGCTTACCCGATGCACCTGGGCCATTTTTGGGGTACTGCCAAATTTGGTCATCAACACCTACCCCCCCACCCTTCTTAGCTTCGGATTTGGGCCTCTGGATCCGGATGCCCATAGTGTGGGGCGGCACGGCGCCTTGACCGGTGAGGTGCAGGGCCTGGAAGGAGGCTGCACAGAATGAGGTGGCATCTTGGGCGCCCTACACGTGGGGCCCCAGCCAGCGGGTGAGGGGCTCGTGCTGGTGTTGGGGTGAGCCGGCCTGGGCAACGGTGACGTCCTTATCCAAAGGGATAGGTTCTTGCCAGCGCCGGTGTGTTGGTGTGCGCCGATGGGTTCTTCTCCTATGGCTTTGCGTGAGCGGCCATTTCCTCGCCACGCCAGGAGCCGGCTAGCGTGAAGCTCTTGTGTGCAGCTGCTACCCGGTAGAGATGTTGGATAGCGGCACAGGTAGTGCCGATCTAAGCTCTCCGATTGGATTCGGCATGAGTTTTGAGGCATCTTCTCTTGGAGAAATCCATGATCTGGCCTTCACGGGGTAGATCAGGCAATGTTGACGTGCGTGCATCATCCCCTTGTTGAAGGTGTTGTCTCTGAGATCTGCTTCGGGGGTGAAAGCCTTAAATCAGACATGATGGTTGGACTTGGCAAAATCAGCGTACGAACAACGTTCCCTTCTTAAAGGTGTTGCCTTGGAGTACCGACCTCTTTACTAGTTACCGTATCATCGCGCTAGGACACATTGGTCACTGTAGCATGACAATGGTGGTTGTTGAAGAAGTAGGCTATCGTGAGGCCAGTAGCGTGTGCTTTCGTATTCGTTAACCTTTGGATGATAACCTCTTTTTATCATCTTTATAACTGACTTGTTCAACCCTCGTACATGATATCTTTTATAATAAATTATGGTTGTGTGCACCTTATAATGCCGAAACCGAGGGGTTTACCCTTCCATTATCTAAAAGAACAAAACCTATCAATCTTTCGTTAAAAAAACAGGCATAAACTGATATACAAAAAGGCACAACACAATGATGATTTTGTAGAGATAAATAGACTGTAATGTATTTATGCATTAAGGTCCCCAATTCTTGCAGGAGGAATTGAACTATTTGGTATGAAATTTCTGCAAAGTTGTTTCATTCAAAACATGTCCTAAATCAAATGAAGTTCTAGATCTGCATCTGGTTGATAAATGAATCTACATCGAGTAGCCCCTCTGATGCTTTAGGATAATGCAACCTCCTTTCTTAACATTCAAGCTCTGCTCGTGGAACAGTAACGGACCATTAGACCGAGACGCACATAGGAATTTTTCCATGACGAAGCTATGGAAGAACATGTCCACAATTGCAAGCAACAAACAGGATAAACAGAGTGAGCCGACGTGAACATCCACAATCGCACTCATCACGTTGATTTATCACCGTAGGGGATGTTGATTCTGCCATACGTGGTAAGCATCCCTGCAAATGAGGGACGACCCAAATTAAGCTCGACCTCTATCCACTCATCATCCACTACAAGGAAGTTATCCATCCAGAGTAGTGTTGATTCTTGCAGCAAACGCCTGATTATTCCTGAAAATTTTGTTAAGTGCCAGGGACATTGGTGTATATTTTCTTGTGATTGTTGAGAAGCAAAAGGAGATGCATAGTTTGCAAGGTTGGCGGAATAGAAATACACTTACACCTCCTTCCCACCTTCCAACCCAACCCATACACCCACATCCACATGTCGCCACCTCCACCTCACCATAACATATAGATAACCAAAATCAGGCAACTTGTGTTTAGCAAATCCGAAAAGGCCATAACAAGGCAATGGAGCGTTACATTTGTAACATTCTGCGTGGAGAGCGAATAATCGCAAGAAGCACGCACATACTTATCACGTGCATACCTGTAAGAAGCAGCCTCCAAGCAGTCAGGATACTACGGCTCAAAGGAAGAACAAAATCTATGTATCTATCGAGTTGTCGTCATTTACCCATGACAAAAGCACTAGCCATGCACGAGTACAAATTCCCGTGACAAAGATTATTTGTTTGGTGGCACATCAACCATTTCCATATTAAGTTACCGATTGTAAAAAAGAATGAAATTTAACTGTATGCATGGCATATGAGAGGCTGGGAAGGTATCTTTCTATTATCCTAAAAAGTTATAAGGAATAATGAAAGCATCAGATAGGGGAGCACACTTTTACCGACATATATCTGTCAGGAATAGGTACATTCAATGGCAATTTATTAGTCGGCAAATTCTCAGACTTCAGCATTGGCTTATCTGTTAGCCCTTATGTCTGGGACAGATGGTTATTTACTCTCTTCTATTCAAAATACATGTTTTAGGTTTTGATACGGTCTCTTCAATGTGAACTTTAACTGTTATTTTTCATACAGATATGTTCGTAAAAAAATATAAAATCATGGTATTATGCAAAAAAATTGTGACGAATTTAGCGATGATGTTTTTATACATTAACCCTCAACAAAGCGACGACGATAACTCGCCAATCAGCGAGAGTTTCTGATTTGAGGGGCGAGTTAGGGTTACTTCCGCATTTGGACATCTTGAACTTTTGCTTGGTTTTAAGACATCCGATCCAAGAGTTCAGCTCAATGCCTCTCCAAATTCACATTTCATGAACTTTGCGTAAGGACAATGCTCAGAAAACTTGTCGAGCACCAATCTTAAGCGGTTAAGATAGTTTTGCTCGGACTTGGTGTAGATAGGTATGTCGTCCATGGAATGGATCACAAATTTCAATACCACCTAAGAACCGCGTGGAAGCTTTACCATGAGATGTGATTGCTCTAGTGGATAGGGATATTTACCTACGGTAAGTTTGTTTGTCCTAGTTCAAAGGTTACCACTTACCCTCCTTTCCTAACACCACACTGATAATTTCTAAAGCATTGCAAAGGTCATAACATAGCACCGAAAGAATTTCTGAAGCATTGCAAGGGCTGCGAAAGCTAAGCGGAGAGTGCCTTTTTGGCATTCAAGGGGTAATGGTAGAAGTCCCAATTAAAACATGGGGATCATCAACCACACGCAGTTGATCACTATCACTCCTTTAAGAATTAGCCGCATCATTGGTTTAGAATGGTGGGGAAGCATTTATAAGAGACATCGATACGCCTATTTGTGAAACTTCTGATCCTGTTGACAATTGGTTAAGCTTAGGGCTACCATTTCCTGAATCACGTGTACCTTGATGGGCACAATCATTATGGTAATTACATGGCCCAAGAAGGATAACTTCGATTGAGACCCTCCATCAAAGCTGATTCTGCCAAACTTCTATAGTAGATGGAAGTATTAGTCGAATGACAGGGAAGGATGCCAATTTGCTTGACTCAGAATCCACAGATATGACCACGTGTTAAGATATAATCCGGTTATAGGTTGAATTGGAAAGGATTTGAGTTCCACTTGTACGATTCATGAAAACTTGTATGATTCATGAAAATCACTTTAGCAGAGAAATGGCTAACTGTTGTGGTCACTTGGATGACTGCCAAGTCTATCTCGCTAGAAACCTCAAGGAGATGCATGAGGCATCCATCCTTGAGATCCCAGAGGTGACGGAACTAAAAGAAATGGGGTGAAAAAGGACTTGCCAAGTAAGCCTGTTTATGGAAATCGCTACTTGGTGTTTCTAGCATAGGCAACTAGCTTGCAAATAACTTTGCATAATTGCTTTTTGTCTTCAATCACAATGGACTTAACGACCATTAGGTGGAGGTTGAGCACATTGCACGCAGCTAGCTCGGGGTCGTACCCTCTTGGAGAGACTTCTCAGAGCGCATGCTAGACAATGGCGTCATGGAGAGCACAAACCGGCACGAACCATAGTAGGAATGAAGAATAGAAAATGACACCCAATGTTACATCGAGTGTAACACTCGGTGATTCAGAATCATTTTCTCACAGTGGATTGGTCTAGAGGAGAAATGTGTTTTAGGAATCAATTCAGGAGAAGCATTCCAAATAGCGCTTATACTTAGTGCATTGCACTTGGCAAGCTTTGCCTCACTCGAATTTAAGATTTATCGCCAATCTCAAAAGAATAGCGCATCGAGTAGGTGCTTGTTGGAGGCATGCTAACCTAGGGAAAAGAATGAATATGAATTTAGAATTTCAGCACACAGTTGTAGTTCAATGTGAGAAGCTCTCTTCACTACCACAAGGCAGCGAGAAAGTGAACAAAGACTTGCACGTCTTGCTGGGGTACTAAGGTTAGTTCCCCACAAGTTCATGGGTTCGGATGAGGATTTTAGCAAAAATGATAACAGAGGCAACACAACTTTAGGGATGGCATGTTGCAAATTTCTATCGCTTGAATACACCTAAACGATCGATTAAAAAAGGGTGGCAGCACAAGCAAGAGGACAGCAACCATAGAGTGAAACGAGCTCTCCAAAATAGAAGAGCACCGTGAAGATCCGAGAATTGTTGTCAACTAAAAGATAGCAACTAAAGAAAGGTTGAAGGGAAAGAGGGGAAAGGGCATAAGAAAGGCTTTTGGAAAGCAAGGGATTCCTGGGCGTACCACATCGTTTGAGTAATAGTTTCAAAGGAAAAATGAACTCAAAACAAGTGCACATAATCCTAGCGATCAAGTGAAGTCAAAACGCTAGCATGCCCATGGTATGAACCTTTATTGCAGCTACAATTCTAGACTTAATAGCTCAATCACTAGTTCTAGGAAGAGTTTTGAGGAGCTCACATCACAAACCAGCCATGAGGAGTCTTGACAATTTGGGGAGCAACCACGCCTACTTGAGCGAGGATCGCACGAGGTGGCAAAATTTCTCAAAACAGGTGTGGCTGTCCAGGGCTAAAACCTGATAGACATGAAATGAGGCGCCTCCATGCAGAAGTGCCACGACATTGACACAATAGCAGTTCTCAATGGAGGCTTGGAAATGGCTCCTCAAGTAGCGATAAACAACCATGCTACTAAATTTTTAAGTGGGAGCCCTGAGAGGATTCCCAGTTACATTATTTAGTGTCTTCTGTCCTACAGGGCATCAAAGGCGACTTAGAGACATCATGATCATGGTGGAGATTAAAGAGGGGTGAATCCAAAATTTGGTGAAAGTGGATACATAGAAATGCACAAAAGAAAGTTCCGGTATGCCACTGGCAGAAAAGCCACGAGTAATAATCACCAAAGCTCCGAGAGGCATGTTGCATAGGAAAACAAGATGAGATGAGGATTTGTAAAACTTTTGCAGCCAAAATGAATTAGAGAAGAATAAATTCATATCTAAGGCTGAAGAGGATGAGGAATAAACATAACCTTACTTGTTGTTTTTCGTAATCTCATTTTTAGTTTTACAAATACTTTTCGCATTCTTTATCTAATGACCACCTGCAAAGTTTACCTACAATCAGCTCGGCTCTAATACCAAGCTGTCGGGGACCCAGAATCGTACATAACCTAAAGGGATGTATTGCCAAAGACCTAGAACCACCCAACATACCATTGATGTCCTGCAAGTGCACATGATATGTTGAAGCTAGTTTTTGATAAGTAAGAGTATCGTATCCACAAGGAGCAGAAGGAATCGGTAGGTTTGTTCACGTAATGTTTTTTCATAGAGCCTGCAAGTGTTTAATTAAGTAATAAAATGACAGGCAGTAGTGGTGGTATGATAAAAGTGTATGGTGATAATATTGAGTTGGATATAAAAACAGAATTTAAAATGCAATAAAAGAAAATTGATTGCAATAATAAAATAAGCGTTCTTGAGGGGGATGGTTTCACTACTAATCAAATATAGAACAATTTGTGATTATGCATATAACTTATGACATCGAACACATGTCCCACAACCACTGTCTCGCCCTAATGTCAAATTGGTAAGCAAGATAATTAAGGTCACCCATGGTAACGGCATAAAGTAGAGGGTCTCCGTGATTCTCACACCTAGAAGATCCGGGGGTTCAAGGTAGTTTCTGTCACCGCGATACCTTTAATCCTTTCCCTCCTAAGCGTTGACATCCTGCGTGTCCTGAAGGCAACATGGTGAACAGTTGACATTCAT